>RCHF01000259.1:0-13181 GCA_003987895.1 Neonothopanus nambi
ATGGAGGTGTCAAAAAGAACCAGAGGAGAGGAGCATCCATTTACTCTTACCAGCATTAGCAACCTAGCCTCAATTTATTTTGCTATGGGAAAGTGGAAGGTGGCTGAAGGGCTGCAAGAGAAGCTAGTTGAGGTCTCAAAAAGAGTAAAAGGAGAGGAACATCCAGAAACCCTTACTAGCATTGACAACCTAGCCTTAACCTATTCTCATCTGGGAAAGTGGAAAGAGGCTGAGGAGTTGCAAGAGAAGTCAGTTGAGGTCTCAAAAAGAGTAAAAGGAGAGGAGCATCCTAACACAATCTCCTCCACATATGCTCTAGCCAAGATCTACTCCACTCTCCATAGGCATGAGTTGGCTGAGCTGATTATGGAAAAGGTGGTTGCAGACTCAAAGAGAGTTCTTGGGGAAGATCATCCTCATACCTTGAAAAGAATTCAATTCCTTGCTGATATGCAGGCTATCAGACAACAATCAGAATCTCAGCAAGAGACTTCTGCATTGCAACATGCAAGTTCCAGTGATGTAGTCACTTCCTCTATGCCTAGTGCTGCTAAACAAAAACACAAGTTCTGGACAAAGATAAAGAGAGTTCTCAGAAAGAAGAACAACTAAATCCACTTTAGCAATAGTGAGTAAATGTAGTGTTTTGTTATTCAAGCCTAGATCAGGCTTCTCAGTGTTTTTTCTTGTACTACAGTCTGTACATCAAACTCCAATTCCCAATCTGTCATCATAGGTCTGGTGTCAAACCAGCATTATCCCATATCTTGTTTTTCTAGTAGTCACCCTATTATGCAGCCCTGCCTTTCTTGCTTAGTATCCCTTAGCACAGTGCATAAAATAGTGAATAATAACAATGATTCCAGTAAGAGGTCTTCACAGGCAGTGCTCTGCTCCATCTAAAAAAACTTACATTGTTACAACAATGACAAGGCAGTAGCCATGAAATACAAATCCAACACGTCTGAATATGCAGAAATCAAGTATAACAAAGATCTAATAAAAACCACAGTAGTATCTAGCATTCCATGACTGAAAGCATCACATGGCATATGAACTACCCTTCCATCCAGAGCTAATAAGTACCAGTAGACACAGTGGGCTGTATGTGTTACAGCACCTGTCCAACACCAAAACATCGCAAGTACTAGTATGTATGTAGCTCAAATTATTTTAATCCTAGCAGGTAATAAAAGCATAGTTTGGATTCCGTCAATTCCGTCCCTCAGCACATAAATTCTTCTCTGAAACTAGCCTAAAACAACACGAATCATGTCCCGGCCATTCCAACAACTTCGGCAGTATCCCTAATCTTCGCAATATCACTCGCGGTTAGACTCCCCTTGTTCGTGACCAAGAAGTCTTCAAAAGCTGTCAACACGTATCTATCTCTCAAGAACTCCGACCTAAAATCAAGAGCAAGGTTCAAAGACATATGTTAGCATTGATACACAAAGTCCAGGGCATAGCAAGAAGTAACGAAACCCACCTCAAGAATGAATACAACCGATCCCACAACTCAAGCCTCGAAATCATTGAATGATACACCTAAATTGGCTCCCGGGCGGATCGATTTAGTTAGTATGAAGTGTGAGCAACACATCCTTGCGTGGCTCTGCATCGATCCCGTTGTTGGAAGGTGACGGGGAGAGTACAACAGAGGGATACGTTGGTGACGCTTTCCCCCTCTCCCTCCTACCACCCCACCGCTCCCGGAGATACTACCGGCACCAGAGGTGAAGGAGCCGATAGAGCCGATGCAACTGGGCTGGCGAGAGTTGGTGTGCTTTTAGCACTAGTACTCGTAGAATCCCAATCCCACTCGATGCCTGGTTTCACCATCTTTGACTGTGTACTTCTTAAGTAGCTTGTTATCCACGAGAGCTTTACTCTTGAGCAGGAGTCGCTCGGCATCGGGTGGAGGTGCAGTGGGGTTGGAAGAAGAAAAATGTTGTTTGAGATGGTATCGGTTGGATGGATGTTCGTTAGAGCGTACGAGCCAGGGGATTTAGTCGATTTGATCGTTAGAGTTAGTGTTACTTGACAGTGGTTTGTGTAACAGTGAATTGAAGCAGAAAACACGATATACAAGACACACTTGAAGACGAGGAAGCAGATTCATCGACTTTCGGTTCTGGTGGGGGAACGACAGCCTAGGAAACCAAAGACGAAATCACTCTCCAATTTTATGATGGATGATGATTAGGATGAGGAGCATACCAAAAGAACAGGTATCTTCTTCCGAGAATTCTCTGGAGGTTGCTGGTAACCGTCCGCATAATAAACTGGTTGAGACGATATGGTACCTGCTCTCGTCACGTCATGCTACCCATGATGCTTGAAGTTGGACGCTGGGTATAAGACAGAAAAAAACTTCTTCTGCTGTCAGACAGTCTCAAGGATAAAGCAATCAGTGAAATTGTCCGTTTGAATTTAGAGTAACCATAACCAGCATTCGTTCTGGAAGCTTAGCGGGCTAAACGAGTATAAAAGGTCGTAACAAGACACAGCCGAACACAGATGCAATATGTATAGAATATGCAAATACGGTCCAGATTGATATCGAGTCAAGTTCCATTGGATTCTTTCCTCGTTTCCCTGCGTATAACACAGTAAGAGATCCTATATGTGAGATCTTTGAATGCACGTAACCCACCTCCTACTATTCTGCACGCGAATGAATAACCAGTCAACAGCAGCTCTCACACCAGTTCTGTTTTCAATTAGGTTCAACTTAGCGTTTCTAGTAGCTTGAGCTGAAACTTACCCTTCTATAGCGGAAATACCCATGACATCAAGACTAGCAATTCGTTCTTTCCGTGCTGCGAGCTCTTCACCTTCACCATACCTTACATTCCGACGAGCACTCTCCATCTTGCGTTGATGCCAGTCCTCATAATCGTTCCTGATTTCGTCTACTTTGAGACTGTTGGGGGAGTCCTGTTTGTTCGCTACTAGGAGGAGGGGTACACCGAGGATTTGAGGAGCAGATAATACAGAGTCTAAAATCCTTGCACGAGTTCGAAATTGATAATGAGTTGATTGAATGAAATAGACATACCGAACACCTCCCAACCTTCACTCAACCGCTCGCGGTCTTCCGCGTCAATAACATATACGACAGCATGACAGTCGTCGTAATATCTATGCCAGATATTCCTGATACCGCGCTGACCACCTAGGTCCCAAAATTGTAGAATTGTCGATGGTAAGGTAATCTTACCCGCTGAGAACAGAATCTCAAATTAGGGCCTCAGAAGAACCACAACACAACCGTTGGGAATTGGCTGACTGTTCTGCCCGACGGTAGGCCCTATTTTATCTGGAGAAAGACCTGGGGTATCGGTATATAGTGTCTTGATCTTTTCTAATAAGGTCTTTCGAGATAATATGTTAGTTCGGCCTGGGTACTTCTGTGCAGAGGACTAGGTTTACTTACTGTCTTTCCGGCGCCATCTAGGCCAATGATAATAACGGAAAATTCCTCCTTTCTATAACAGAGAAATATAAAGGGTGCTCTTTCAACAGTAGAACAGATGAGGTACCTCGTCAGATGTTCATGCAAACCCTTTAGCAAGTGGTACATCCGAAAGTTGTAAGCGTGAGCCCGACCGCGGCACCAAACAGGCATCAACGCCAGTTCAGACGGGGCAACTGCTCTCTTCATTCATTTCATTTATTCATCATGGGGTACTACAGCTACGGCCTTCCTAGCTTCGTCGTCGTAGTAATCGCTTTATATCTCCTCTTCACTGGTATGCACCCAACTCATCAACAGAAACTAGCTGAATGACAACTTACGCCTTATGCTGCACCAGGCTCAGGAGAGGCTTTCAACGTTGGTAGATTCCTCGAGGAATCAAGTCCGTACGCGTGGGCAGCGACTGGCATTGGTCTTTGTATGGGATTGAGTGTGTTGGGTGCTGGATGGTGCGTGTGGTAAAGGACTGGAAGAAACGTTGGCTCATGTTGTGACGATGCAGGGGTATATTCATAACAGGTGCATCAATTCTGGGAGGAGGTGTAAGGGCACCTCGTATTTCGACGAAGAATTTGATTAGGTTCGTATGGTTCTGCGTCGTATTGTCTCGTGTACTACAGCGCTGACGGTGTTGATTGGTTGGTAGTATCATCTTTTGCGAAGTCGTGGCCATTTACGGAGTCGTACGTCTTTTTCACCGCCCTCTTTTGACATTGACACATTTCTAAACGAATTTTTATACCTCTTGGTAGATTATTGGAATTGTCTACTCCGCCAAGCTCGCTAATGTAGAGGATGATCTTTTGTACACTCGCGAAAATTATTTCACCGGTGGGTTTCGCTTCTCCTCAGGTTCTTTTTCCAAGTATTCTCGGACTCACCTCTTCCTTGATATACTTCAGGATTTGCTCTCTTCTGGGGTGGCCTCACCGTCGGTGCATGCAACCTCCTATGTGGTGTCTGCGTCGGCATCACAGGATCCACCGCTGCACTCTCGGATGCTGCCGACCCCAACCTCTTTGTCAAAATCCTTGTCGTTGAAGTCTTTGGTAGTATCATGGGTCTCTTTGGATTAATTGGTACGTCACGCTACTTTCCATTCTGTTGGATTTTCTGTTGATACATTCTATCTCTGTCACAGTCGGTCTCCTAATGATCGGGAACGCAAGCGAATTTGCAGCTGCCACCACATCAGCAGCTTCTTCTGCGGTAGTCTCGCCTTTCGTGCATTGATGACGAATGAATGGATGTTAGGAATTGCATGGACTATCTTCCTACAAACCCCCGCCAACGATGTTACTGCAACGATACCAAATATTAATATAATTCCCTACGTGTATTCTCGAGAACCTGTGAACATGTCTGCAAAGGACAGCATACTCTAATTAAATAAGAAATCCAAGAACATACGATACAGTCCGCATAGTGAGACAGTGACTGTCGACAGGTAAATAACATAAATAACACTTGTCCACAAGCAAAAAAGCATATGTAGATGCCCGGCGAACACTAATTACACAAATTACATCCTTTTTCATTTCATCATTAATCCATCACAACACGCGGTTTGCTTCATTTCTTTCAGTTTGCTTACTTCCTTTCATCATCAAACGGATTCTCAACATAATCCAAATCATCCGAGTCTTGCCTAGCCGTAGATATCTTGGTCGGATGACCAGGTGCGCCATCCGCCGGGTGACTCGAAGGAGACTGCGGTCGTAACAGCGATACAGGTCGTTTAGGTAGTAGACCTAGTTTGCCTGGAAATACCAATGGAAAATCCAGAGTTGTTAGATTGTAATGACGAGGACGAGCGAATGAAGGTAACTGTACCAGCATCAATACCCGAGCCACTGTTAGTAGCAGGCGGACGCGGTGTTTCGTTCTCCGTAATGTCGTAACCACGGACTGTGGAAGCTGACTGGGGCACAGCGGCGCTGGGTGGGGGTGTAGGCTGCGGGTTCGGGTCGTAGTATGATGCACTCGTCGGAGGAGTAGAATGATAATTGGGGTCATAGTAGCTTGCTTGATTGTGCTGGGGCGTTCCAGAGCTGGCATTGGGACCAGGGAAAGGACTGGTGCCTGGTTCGTAAGGGTATGTGTCTCCTCCTACACCGCCCCACGCTGATCCAGAAGGTCGACTTTCTTGCCTGGCAGGAAAAGTAGCAAAATGAGCATGAAGCCGAATACAAGTGAATGGAAAAGAGCAATAGTGCGAATTACAACTGACCGCTGCTGTTCAAACTCGGCCATCTTTGCCTTGACCTTGCTGAAGATATTTCCAAATGTCCTTTTTCCAGCTAGACGATATCAAGGCATTAGTTGCACACCGTGGCTCGAAGGTACTGCTACTCACTCTCAGCAATCTTGTTGAACTGCTCTCCAATCTCTGCCATCGTATCTTTTTCAGGCTCGTTGTTCTGTGATGCACGTCGTCCGGTAGGGGGTTGCCATTGTTGACCAACTGGTGTTTGGGCTTGCCATGCAGCTTGTTGCCGATGCCGTTGCTGTTCATCCTCCATCATCAACTGACGGGCGAACCTTTCGTCAAGTTCAGTTTGCGACTAGATAATTTATTGTAAAAAACAAATATTCCAGGGCTTAGAACTCTGAGAACAAACGTACCAACACAGGCTCTTGAGGCCTCATTTCACTCCTATACTCGGGATCGCTCATCCCAAGCAGTGTATCAATTGCACGATCTGTGTTACCAGAGGCTGATTCCAGCACTGATAACCTGCGAGAACGTTAGTTTCAGCTCCTTGCACGTCCCAAAACGCGTTAATAATAATGCACGCACAATACAGCATCGTCGAAATCAGGGAACATTGCGCGCAATGTAGCAAGTTTCGGATCGACGGGAGCTTCCTGCTGCATGTTTGAGCTATTATGGGGTATTTCTGATATGTTTTCCGAGGTATTTGTGATTTCTGTGTTGGAAAAATTCAGAGATGGCGACGTGGAGGTTATTGCTTGCGCAGCAGATGGAGCTCCCGCTGTGGGATTCGATATCGAGTCTTCTGACGATGTTGATGGTTGAGTTGAAGTTGCTGACGTTGGTAGTAATACATTAGAAGGAATTTGTGGGTGTTCGTTGTCTGCCATGGTGGTGGTAGTATAGTAACAAAAGTGTATATCAACTCAGTCCCGCCTCCCTAAACAGGTAATCTGTTTCCAGCAGCTCAGCATTCCAACATCGCAGCACGCGCCTAGCAATTCAGCCACTTCATCCAATGTCATATACTCCAGACGTAGATTTCGCTTCTAATCGCTCAACAACCTTTATCGACATAAATGACATAGAAGACACAGCCTGGCATCGGGAGGAGGGAAAGAAAATCTACCGGGCTGTCTTCACCGAATTCTACGATTGGGAGCGCGATGTCCTGTATCCTGCGGATATCGCCACATTAACAGAACACAGGACACTCGGGCTTGATTATTCATCGACACTGTTGTTCCCCTCGGACACCCATCGCAATATTGTACCAACCGGAAGCACGTCCAACACAGCTGATCTTGAAACTTTCACAGTCGAAATATGGGATCAAGACGATAACGGCGTTCCTCGAGTTACCAGCAGCTATGAAGTTGTACCTTCAGATTTTACCCGAGCAGGAGCTTTATTTTATGAGTCTGACCGACTTAATTACCAATTTTGTACTGCAACCTCTCGAAATGTTCTTCCAGTGGATAGTTCAGGTTTAGGGTTCATCCCACATGCTGACGACCCGAAGTTCTGTATCAAGAGTTTTCTTTCACTTGAAGAGGCTCGCAACAGAACTTATCATTGGCAAGACAGCTTCCATGACCCTGATCGCAAGTATCTATGTTACGACCGTATATCTAGCATCTAAACAAAACTTTCCTAGGTGAACTCATTGAGCTGGAGGCGGCTAGACGGATGCATTATGAGTTGGGCCTGTCTTTCCAGGAGATTGACATGACGAAGCTGTTTCGCATACAACTCCGTGTAACAAATGAACATGGCTTAATTTGGGAGCTTTCACAAAGGTTTCTCTCGATTCCTAAGTTTGAGATGTTCAACTGACCACTAAACATGATTCTTTCAGAGACTTCCCTGGCACTTTTAATGACCGGACACCTCTACTTCCATCTTCATTTATACCTGAAGAATATGATATCTTGAATGAAATTGTTATAGGACAAACCAATTTCTGTGCAAATCTAAACTGTATATTTCATAACTGTCTCTTACACAGTAGCAGCAGTAAGTTTCTATCAATGTTGTCCACATAATATTTTCAGATTTTGTTGTAGCACCTATGTCATTTGAAAACCCCAAGACAACAAAAGGTAGATGGACTTCTGATGGGCAAAGTAGTGCATGTAATGCTGGTTGTTACATGCATCTTCTGGCAGACTCTAAAGACACTAAGATGGTCTGTATCAGAATATTTCAGAATATTTTTTGATCTTCTTCTTCAACTCATGTTTCCTCCTAGGAGCTGACATGGTCAACTGAAGATGAATCTCTACTTGCTGGTGTTCTTAGATTAGATCCTGGTTTGTCTCCATGTGACTTGGCTATAATTTGTCGAAAGCCATGTTCAGAGGTATACTTAATCATTGTTTATCATTCTATAGTGCTAATGGGTCTATGTATGTATTTTAAGATATACACCTACCAGCAACAGCTAGTGCCAGATACTTCAATCCAGAAAACAGTCTATGCAGAAGATGAATCAGACACTTCCAGGTACTGGAATGAAAGGAAAGACTTACCAAGTAAGCTGTTGATATTGCCCTGCTGTAAAGCTCTGGTGTTAAATTGAAGTTTACCCTTGTAGAAGATGGCATTGACTTTTCTACTGAGTCCATGACTATCAAAGCACGGATACCTCCATGTTCTCATAAGGGAAAGTGTGGCAGAGACACACCAGAGTGCCAGTGCTATACCAACAACTATTATTGCCAAAGAACCTGTTGTTGTGCAGTTGATTGTATGGATTTTCACACTGATTTGAGACCTACTCAATTGATATCTTGGCAATTTAGGTAAACTCAGATTTAAAGGATGCAGATGCAAAAGTGGATGTCTTGCAAATGGAAGATGTCCATGTCGGCAGATTAAAAGAGAGTGTGATCCTGAACTGTGTCTAAATTGTAATGCCAGGTAAGTGGTTACTGTCACTTCAGAATGTACCCAACTCAAGTTTTTCATAGAGGTGTGATTGCTTTCTCCTTGATATTGCTAAGATAAATTCAATTGGAGAAACTAATCATAGGAAGCAAATGGCCAAAAAGCTCCAAACAGAAGACTCAGAGATGTCACAATGTGTTTCTTCAGCAAGAGAAATTCACTAGATATGTATGCAGCTTTTTATTGAGAACAGCAGATTCTAATACTACCCAATTGTAGCCCCTTGAGATCAAATCTGCAGAATATGGACTGGGTGCATTTGCCTTGAAAAGTATCCCTGAAGGAGAATGTGTTGGTGGTATGAGCTGTAGTGTTCCAATTGTCCATGGTATATTGACTTTTAAATTTATAGAATATGTTGGAGAAATACAACGCCCACTTCTATCTGAACAATTTGAGTGTGTAAAAATCTCTTTCACTGATTCCATGAATTTAACAAGTAGCAAGTCTATTACACAAGCATACCGGACTGAACTACAGCTTCGAGCATTATGCTGCTGGGGAGGGTGATGGCCAGGACACTACTTCCTTGGATTCAGCTACAGCAGGGAACGACACCAGATATCTCAATCACAGTGATGCGGATCATAATTGTGCCGTAGAGTGTAAGTAGAGTTCTCATTTGGGTTGTTTCACGACCACTTAAATCTCATTTCCTAGTTTTTCTTGTCCATGGAGATCTTCGGCTTGCACTGTTCACGAGTATGTGATGCAATGTTTCTAAACAGTAGACTATTCACTGATTGGCCACTCAGCCAAGAAAATCAAGAAGGGAGAAGAGCTTCTACTTGACTACGGCGACAAATATTGGCCCAAGGACACATGATGGAACAGTTCTCCGAAGCAGGATTGGGTGTCTGGTGTTCGCAGCATTATTGCCCATGTATCGTTGTCGAACAAGACTTTAAATATAAGATGTAATTGTCTGACCATCGAAGCACAAGCAGTCGGCCCTAGTCCCGCAACATAAATGACGATAGCGAAGACACGATATGGTATACATACATATACGTATTAACCGACCATCTTCAATCTACCGTCTCATTTTCTTCGCCTTCGAAGAATCGGATGCTCCAGCCGTCCCTTTCCTTTTAGTCTTTTCGTTGCCCCTGGTTTTCTCCGCGGCTAAGATGGCTTTGGCCTTCTCAAGCATTCCGTGCAAGATTTTCTTCTCCCCAAGCCTCACAACGATAGCATGCCGCTTGTTCAATGTAAGATTATCTTTTAAGAAACCTTCGTCCTCCTGAAGTCAGAAGAGGCGTTAGTCAATGCCGGGCAGCATGGAAGGAAGGAAGGAGAGCTAACCTGGACAGTGGTCGGATACTGCGTAATTCGCCTTTGCAGCACGGAGGTTACGACATCGAGAACCTGAGCATCGAGTTTAGGTTTCGGCGGCTTGCCTTTACTTCTGATCTTCTCCCATTCATCCATCGGCAGCAACAGTAGTCGAATGAGCGAGCCCATCGTGGGAGGGAAGGCAAGATCTGCCTCAAGAACTATCACACTAAGGAACGAGTGAGCTGGTCAAGGTCAAAGCAGGATAAAAATTCTTACTCATCACCGCCTTCCTCTAACCACCAATCTATCCTCTCCGTAGCAGCGGAAGAATCAATCTGTTCAGACGTTGCAGAAACCACCAAATCGGCACGGATTTCTACCACATCGCCCGGATTTCCTTGACCGCCATCCGGGAGAGGCAATAAATCAACGTGGCCGTACCGGCGAAGAAGCTCAGAATTTGGCAAGTCGCCATAAGTGTTCCACTATAGACGGAGCTCTAGCTGCTTGAATGCCGAAAGGAGATGAATCGCTGAATCACTTACGATTTGTTCCCCCGCTTTTATAGGCTTCGTGGATATCATCTTGAATTCTGTCCGCTCGTAGTAAAGTTTCGCCTGCGGGTGACTAAATGAATAGCGGAGGTAAGATACATCAAGAATGACCTACGTTCTCGGATTCAAATCTTGCATTAAGAAGGTCGGCCATGGGAACCATCGAGACGTCAATTAAGTCATCTTCGTCTTCTTCATCGCTAGAGTGGTCGGCTTCTACCTCAGAAGTAGGTTCGTTTTCCTCTGGAGCGTTTTCTGAGGCATCGACGTCCATAGCGCTTCCGTTACTGACATCGGCCTCATTCTCAATATTTCCATCGGCAGTTTCGTCTTCTACGGTCTCTGGCCGTTCCACATCGAAGCTGCGTGATAGAATTCGGCTCCCCATGATATGATATCTCTCCAAGGTGTAATGTATTGAAATTGTGTCAGGCGGGAAAAGATCCGGACGACTCTACAGAAATCAAATCAATAGAATGAATTCAATCCTTAAATCCCAAATGTATAGTGATACGCACCTGTACCGCTGGAATCATCTTTTCGATATAGTCGCGCTCCGCTTCTTCTTTACCCAATTTTTCTACAGTCAAGCGATGTCAAAATCCACACAATGGAATCCAATTACCCGAACAGACCTACCACTGAGGTTCCTTGAAGTTCCTCGAGCTCACTGTTGTCCCAGAACATTGGAGTGTTGAAATTACTTGGAAGGGACGCTTAAATTTATCTCTCATCAGGCAATCGAGAAGATGTCCAACCAGAAAATATTTATACCAAGATATTCGGCCCATTTTGAGCTCGATCCTTGAGCTGTCTCCCACATCATACACAAAATAAGCCCAGTCCATCCCTGGTGCAATTTTTTCTCCCTCCAAGCATTTAGTCCGAACTTTTCAGGTAAAGACGAGGTCCGTGTTGATAGCGTCAGCGACCGTGGAATGGTAAACAACGTATGTCCTTCCTAATTTCCTCTATGATAATTTGAACGAAGTCTGTATATCACTGGTACTCACTGGAATGTCTTTCAGAGCAACTGCGCCACGCCCTCCCTCGGCTGGGTCGAAATTTTTGAAGCCTATCACATTTGAGTCCAAAGTTCCATGATTTTGCTGAAACCAGGATAGAAATGAATCTAACTCAGGTAGAGACATTAAACGTTTTATGAATGCTACCAGCACTCAGGGATTAAAGGTAGTGGAAGCCTGCCGCCAATTACATAGCACGTGAACGTCGACGCATTAGCCGAACTTTGAGCTTGAAGAGCAACGTTGAATCATTCTCCGAGGCAGCAGCGTGTAACTACCGTGTTTGCCACTGAGAGGTAAGAAAGATGGAGTGGCTGAAACTTGAAAGCTAATTGAGCAATGTTCTAGGTCATCTGAAATGCTACTTAAACCCCGCTTACTCTAACATGGATATTCGCGCGCTTCTCCAAGCAAACTGCGACAAGCTGCTGGCACAGTATCGAGACAACCTCAAAGCTGCGATTGAGCTCCAAACTACTTTGATTCAAGAGATCCTACCTTCTATTGCCGACGAACTCGAACTAAACGATGATAAAGTAGAGTGGGTAAAGGAATGGCTGGAAGATACTCGTAAGTGATCATTACCTTGCTGGACCTCATAGACCAAATTATTTGCGAACAGACACAATTTTTCAATTACTAAGAGTACGCATCATCTTCAAAAATACAGCTTCGGTTGATTTCTTATGTGATATTTGAAGCGCAACAACTACACCAGGTCCTTCGCGCTAGAATCTATTCGGAAGAACATAATATGGCGCATCAATAGTCTCTGGCCTCCGGTGCCGACAATACAGATACCCAGAGTGCACTGTCTGCCTTCTGATATCCGAGATCCTCTTGGACGGCCTATACTCGTCATCGAAGTCGTAGCTCTAGAGGAATCTCCAGAAAGATACCATTCCCTCCTAATTCGTGCTATGGAGCAGTTTAGATTGCATCTAAGAACCTTGAATGACGGCCCTGGTTCATTATCCCCCGTTCTTCAATACATCGTTCTATTTGATGTCAAGGCTCTGTCCATGCAAACACTTGTGCGTTTCAATCAATCTTCTTACTTTTGTGGGAGATATTAATTGTTTATAGAGAACCGAATTCATATCGTGGATTCTCAGTGAACTTATTCCACGGTTTCCCGGGATGTTGGCTGCAGGTACTGTTGGAGTATATACCTTTACGGCCTCTTTAGTTACAAACATGGACTCAAGTAGCTAGCTTTGACTTTCCTTTTGTGTATATAGCTTGGCCCTATGCCAAGCATCTCTTCTCATTATCGGGAGGGTACACATACATACCCTCCCAGTCCTCTTATATACTGATTCTCGGACTTACAGCCACCTCAGACGCTTTTACTCCGTAACCGCGCTCTGAGGTGAGCTCCTACTTACTTCTTTCTATTATTAGACTTACTTATGTTACTTCGTAGCTTCTCTGTTCATTTACAGGTAAATATACTAGACGCTTTTACTCCGTAACCGCGCTCTGAGCTTCTCTGTTCATTTACAGATCATCTCGAGCGCTTTCTATCTTTTTATATCTCTATAGGTTATGGGCCCCGAGCCCCGCTACATAACTGTCGTTTAAAATTTTGCTGCGTCTCAATTAATTCCCCTAAAATATTTCCCCACCATGTCCGAAGCCTCCAATGCACCCCGAGACTCCGTCTCCGACATCGATAT
>RCHF01000260.1:0-58476 GCA_003987895.1 Neonothopanus nambi
TGAGGTCAGGAAAAGAGTACTAGGAGAGGAGCATCCAGATACTCTTCTCAGTAGTCATAGTCTAGCCCTCACATATTCTCAGCTGGAAATATGGGATGAGGCTATTGCCCTACAAGAAAAGATTGTTGAGGTCAGCAGAAGAGTACTAGGAGAAGAGCATCCAGACACCCTGCTCAGTATTCACAATCTGTCTATCATCTACTCTAACCTGAGAAGATGGCAAGAAGCTGAGGTACTAGAAGAAAAGGTTCTTGAGGTTAGAAGCAGAGTACTGGGAGAGGAACATCCTGACACACTGTGTTCTACACACTCTCTGGCACATATTCATAACAAGCTTCAACAGAGTAAAAGTATGTGTGGAAGGATAAAGAAGGTATTCAGGAAATGCAAGCACTAAAGCTAGTACTGCAATAGTAAATGTTTCATATTTCCATTCTTCCTATTGCTCAGATTGAACTTTAATCATTTCATGGAGAGGCTTTCTTTATAACTACAGGCAATTGTAGAGGTAATACAAGGAAAGCATTAGAGCAGGTTTACAGTGGAGAGAACTCAAGTTGTGCAGTACATATATGTGTACCTTTGTAATAAGTCTCTTTCCTACACAGAACACCCATTTTAGAAAAAAAAATTCAAGACAGAACTAACTGTTATATTATAAGAAACAGTAATAGTCACCAGTCAGTGATTTTGTTAAGGAGTTTACCCTGTGCCAGACAACATAGCACAAGGGGTCTTCCAAGACAGTACATGCAAGAATACATACTAGATGAAATTTGTGATGGTAGTACAGCTCAAAATTCCCCAAAGCTAGTATATATAGCACTTAGTATCAGTATTACATTACAAAAGGGTGGGTGCATGTTGTGATTCACAGGACCATGTCTGACAATACAGACTTCATGTTCAGCAGTACCTGCAGTGTATGTGGATCCAAAAGTCTTGAGTTCACTTGGCATTGGCATGGTGATCTATGTAGTAGAACTAATATGATAGAAAAATCAGCTTAACAGTCAACATGGAAAAAATGAAGACCTATGCATTGAAATTGGTGACAGTAGCAGTACGGTCTGCAGCAGCGGCAATCAGGGTCGAAGTGTCGATGTTTGACACGACGTTCACATTACCACAAGGAGAGGGCAGTCAAAAACCTTTGGATGTCAGCACGAGCGGGGGTACCCAGTACACGGAGAGGAGGTGCAACAATGGCATGTGCGAGGAAAAGTTCATAACTTGAAGTCACACGATAGCAATGACAGCATGAAAACAGGTCAGGAGAAAAATGCATTGTAACAGAATAACAACATAAAATCAATAAAACCGCGACAAGTAAGACGGATATGTTTGTATATCACTAGCCTGAGCGAAACACGGTCCTAAAGTCGAGATTCTCAACCCCTACAAGAAACTAATTCAGTCAATGGTAGTGGAAATACTGAAATAAAAACAGACCATGCTTTCTCAAAAACTCTTCCGCTACTTTTTCGTTCTCACCACGCTCAAACTGCGGCAAGTTCATAGGATCAAGCGGTTCTTTGCTGTATTTGAATTGAGTGAGAACAAGGAGACCGTATTTCTTCCAGTTATGGTGGTTGCCGAATCTCCACAGCTGCAGTTTGTGCCTCTCGAGCTCCTCTTGTAGATTTCTTTTCGCAAACGATACATCGAAGCCATCAGTGGGATCACATTCCTCTCCAGCCAAGCGTGAGCCTAATTTCATGACGGTGTCGAAGTCTAGGACAAAGCCACCACAGAGTTGGTGGAAGGTAGGTTGAGTCTCGCGGGGTATGCCACGACCGAGAACTAGGTCGTATACAATTTTATCCGACATATTGATAATGGGGCGGTAAAGTAGGGTGTTCAGATGCAAGTAGAGGGGAGTGTAACTCGGTGTCAAAGCCATCCGTACGCGGCACGCGTAGCAGTCACGCAAAGTGCATGTGACCTGAAGCCAAATAGATTCCAACAACTTCCATAAACGCGCTTTATTCAACGTCGGAATTCATAATGGGCCCAGTGGCAAAACTGGTAAGGTAGAGTGCATACAAATTCGACTAACGTCACATGACCTGTGTGACAGTCCATATATGGTGAAAATATCGAAGAAAAAGGCCTCAAATATTGACTATTGCATGTATAGCAAAAGTGTGCCATGAAGTTATCCATAATTATACTCAGAATATTCTAAAGCCCACCTTTTGGCAAGAAACTTGATTTTGACTGAGTAGTTGGCATTATACTGAATATGTGTGAGTTGAACATGTATTTGAGAACTACTCTCTCAAATCACATCCAACAGATTTCAGCTGAAGTCCATACAATCCTATCTATATTTCGAAGGTTTTCATGGCAGCAATAAGCTATACGTTGACTACATGATTATCTAGCTGAATTTCTTTAGGAATTTCGACATATATGGGCGTGTGACATGCATCACATGACGTTAGTGGGTTTTGTATGCACTCTACCTTACTTAGTTCTATACAATTTCCATCGTCGACTCTTATACCTGAAGCTCCCTGAAGCTCACGTATCCTCCGTCATCATCAGTCGCTAATCCCAGAAGCCAACAGCAACTATGACACATAATTCACACCAAGGATCAGCGAGTTGCACAAAGGACTCGGACACCGTCAGCGTTTTGCGCGACTTCTTCAAGTGGCTCGAGACTCGAAAGTACAATGGAATACCTATGAAGGAAGGTGTTGAGCAAACGGTCGACACGAAAGGCGTACGCGAACATTTCAGCCGCCTTCAATTGAGTATTACTTACCTTTTTACTATAGGTTCTGTCATCTTCGCCTAATAACTCGGACAAGCCATCTTATAATACAAGTTTTCTGTCCTCACTGACCGAGTCGGATTTTCTCGACGCTGCGAGTTCGCTCGCTCAAGATTCAGTTTCTGATGTGAACGGGGACGACGAGTACCAACAAACGTTGGGTGGAGATGAGAAAGCTGAAGGTGGTACACAGACGGAAGACGGGGAAGGTTGTTTTGGTGTCCAGGATACTGAACCCGCAAAGATGGATTCGCGAGCTGAAGGAAGTTTTGCAATGGAATCACCAGTTCCTCGGTCGGACACAGATGACTCTTTCGAGAGGGAGTATGCTTCTACATCGTTCCGCCGCGAGTTGGATCGTGTCAGGACAGAACTCCAAAGCGTGTCGAGTGTGGAATCTCTTCAGGTTCAGAAACTCGAAGCAGACGTCCTCTCGCTTGCAAGAGTAATAAGTAGTCAAGCCGCCGAGTTGACAGCTCTACACACTGAGCGAGACATTCTCAGCAAAGCTACAGTTGCCCGAAACAGAAAACTTGGAGGAAGGCTGAAAGCGCATCTGGACGCCTCGCAAGCTGAGCATAAGCAAATGGTGGGGATCTTGAGCGAACTATGTTCCCAGAGTTCTGGTGACATGGGAAAAGCATCAACTGGGGATGAACGATCCAGAGGGACAGGGGAGCTCGAAGCAGAGCTCGCCAAAGTTCCGCATCAGAAAATGGCGACGGTTCAGGCACAGCAAAATGCTCTCGATCTGGCACGTCAGGGTAGAGAGCCGGACGCAGTCATGAAAGAACTCGAACGGTCTCATGCTAGACAGGTCACTCAGCAGGCGCGACTTGGAGAAATGTCGCGAGGGAATGGCGAACTGAAGACTATCATCGAAGCAAAAGAGCTGAAACTAGCGACTTGCGAGGATGATAGGTTGAAACTCGTAGAAAAGTTGAATAGTAAAACGGTCGAAGCGATGGCTTTGCGAGCGGAACTGGATGCTCTGAAGAATTCGATGACGAGGCAGATGACAGAGTTTGAGATGGTCAAGGCAGAGCTAGAGGCACTTCGCAAGTGTCAGGTAGATCTGCAAGTCGAAGAACTGGCACGCCAAAATAAAGAACTCATGGCAGCTAAAGAAGCGGAACTGATAGTTTTGCGCTCCGAGATAGATGCTCTCAAGGAGAGAAAGAAGACGATCGAGGAAGAGAAGTCTCAAGATGGGCGGCAGATAGTAGTGCAAGAACTCGAAGATCAGCTCATTGAAGCTCGTAATATGAAGGAAGCCGAAGTAGTTGCATTGAAAGCTGAGCGAGATGCTTTCAAGGTAACTTTAGCGCGTCAGGGTGAGGAGCTTGACGCGGCCAGAGAGCAACTGGAAAAATCACCCGAGATACAAGCTTCCCAGGAGCACTTCGAGAAGATGTTACGAGAGCTGGGCGCTATGCAGGCTGCCAACGAGGCAATGCAGCTCGAATTGGGGAAAACTGGAGGTGGGAACGAGAAAGGGCTGGACCTCATGATGAAATCTTTGCATGATAAGGAGACGGAATTGTTGGCGTTGCGCGAATCTAATGCAAACCTACAGTCCCAGCTCCAGCGGATGTCGCGCGAAGCTAGTGATCTGAAGACGCAGCAACGCGTGCTTATACAGACGCAGACGGCGGTTTGGAATGACCGGCATTTTTTGAGGCAGAAACTTGATGCCATGACTCAAGTGTTGCAGGAGAGCTATCTTAATGCCGTTAATCGTAGGGACGAGGAGATACGAAGGGAACTCACCAGTTTGCGTCTGTCACTCAAAACAGCCTCCCACAAGAATGGTGAACCGACAACGCCACAGCAGACGCAAGAAGTCGAGTCTGTGCGCCGTACTACTTCTACTCTGCAAGATGGTAGTTTGACTCTTCAAGGCGAGGACTCGAAGGCTCGCCCGCAGAACACTCCCTCAGACTCAGAACACGTTAAGCAGCGCAAGGCAGCCGATGATCATGCAAAGCGTATCCAAAGTTCTGAGAATCTTGGTAATGCTTCATCGAGAGCCGAATCTGGAGAGGCTCGGGACGTTCTGGCACCAGAGGGTTGCGGAAATTCCGACATTCTTTGTACCCTCTCTTGACTGTACTATAGTTCATTACATGCATTTTTGAAGCATATACTATTAAAGTTCAGATTGAATCACAAGAAAATCGACATGAACGAGTATGTAGCTTACCTGATCCCAAGAGTAGAAGGAAAGACGCTCAACCGGTCAAAGCTGGTCCACCGAAGCTGAATAATCATCACATGACTATAACCAAACATATCCCAACAACTCGGACGCGCTTTAATTGGAGCTCAGCCAGTTCACTCTGACTTGTACCAACACGTGTAGGTGGTATATTCTCAAGCTCAAGCCTGCTTTGTTCGTTGACTTGCCTGCTGTCTGCCACGAGTACACCATCTATACGCGTTCTGCACTTGTCTACAAAACTTTTCGAGAATCTTAATTACTAACCACAACTCTAAAGAAGCGAATGACCATGAAAAAATCTGTAGGGGAACGAGAAGGTGATGTGAAAGACTCTGGTGGTTTGAACGAATCGTTGTTCCTCGAGCCTTCGCATGTTGAGCCTGCGCCACTGGCTTCGAGCCAGACTTTCCTGGTGGAAGAAACCACGCAAGAAGCTGGAACGATAGAGGTAAGCGAAAAGATTCATATCTTCTCACTTTCTCTTTCACTAACATCTATTCTCTTCATGTAGCCTCTGTCTTTGTCCCAGGTTGTGGAATTGGACGAACTATCTGATGATAACAACTCTGTCTCCCCGTTGACTGAATCCTCGCTAGACTTCACCGACATCGAAGAAGACCTCGCCGACCTCACTCATAGCTCAGCCATTGTGGTTCCGAGCTCCTTTGCGAAGCGTAATGACGGGGTTTTGGGCTCGAGGGCGCAAGACAGCAGTGATGAAGCTCGGGATCGCCAATATGATGTACAGCGTTGGCTTATTTCAGGAAGCGAGGATGGAGCACCCTACGGCTGCGCATCTGATTCAGACTCGGAACGTGGCCTTCCCAAACCAGAAATCATACCTTCTCGCTCTCCCTCTTCGAGTTCTATCTCGCTGGAGTATGTCGACATCGATGACTATTTAGGTCTTCGCCCCTCTGATAAGTCGAACGCTGAGCATGAAGCCTCAGACTCCGGAAGCGTGACGTCCCTTCAGGCTCATGCCGATGCTCACTCTCGAGAGGAAGGGCAAGATCCACACCAACCGCAAATGTCAGAGGAAATTCCTCTCGTCGTTGAACTCCCCGACTCGTCAGAAGTGGCTGCTGGTGCGCCGATTGAAAGGAAAGACCACAGTCAAGTAATTGTGTCGGCGGCTGAGCTGGAAGCTGTACGCAGTGAGCGGGATGCTCTGCTGGAGTCTATGGCGCGCTTGAGAGGAAGGTTTCAGAAGTTAGAGGAACAGCTGCGTGCATCACACAATGGATCGCCGCTGGACGTCGCTCAGCTTGCCGCTTTCAAATCGGAGGCTTGGACTCCGAAGGTATTGGGCGAAGTTGAGGGGCAGCTATCTGATAAGGACGCTTTGACTCAGGGACTTGTTGCCCAGTCTTGCGATGTCCAGCATGATAACGACTTGGAGGCTTTGGTAAAGGACGCTTTGACCCAGGGACTTGATGCCAAGCCTTCCAATGTCCAGCGTGGTAACGACGTGGGGGCTTTGGTGAAGGATTTGCCAGCCGAGAGAGGAGCAGAGTGTACGCTCCAGGACCAGCACCAGTCGAAAGAGTGCGAGGCTCTTCAGCTTGAGTTGGAACGAGTCAGGTCCGAACTGGAGGATGTACGTGCTGAGAGATCTCTGCAGGCTCAAAAGTTCGAAGCCGAGATTTTCTCACTCTTGAACGTTATGGACCGTCAAGGTGTTGATTTGGAAGCTCTACGTGCTGAGCGGGACGCTCTCAAGAAACCTGCGGTGTTCTGGAACAAAAGTCTTGAAGAACTGAAAGCTTCGCAGTCTGAGCATCAGCTTCGAATGGAGCGCATGCTGGAGGAGTTCTGCGCTTTGAAGACTACAGGCGAGTCGAACACGGAGGTGGAGATTCCGGAACCAGCATCTGGGGATGAGCGAGACTCGTTGATACAGGAGCTCGAAGCGGAACTTATCGAAGCTCGTGACAGTAAAGAGGCAGAATTGGTAGCACTGCGAGATGAGCGAGATGCTCTCGAGGAGGCTCTGGCGCGTCAGGGCAGAGAACTCGATGCGGCCGAAGAAGAGCTCGAGACGTCGCGCGCGATACAAGAGAAGCTCGTCGAAGATTTGCACAATAAAGAAACCGAGCTGGATACTGTCAAGGAGACGAGGACGAGACAGAGCGAGGAGTTCGAGGAGGTCAAGGGACAGCTGGAGACCTTGCGCGGCTGTCGATCCGATCTGCAGTCCCAGATTGAACGGATGTCGCAAGAAGTCAGTGATATGAAGAACTCTGCTGACCGAAAGCAGCGCGAGCTCACGGAGGTTTGGAATGATCGACTCCGTTTGAGGCGGGAGCTTGACAATGCGATTCAGCGAGGACAAGAGTTGCAGACGAAACATGAAGCCTCTCAAGCTGCCCATGAGCGTTGTGAAGAGTTAAGCCGAATGGAGAAGACACGGAAGGAAAAGGCGCAGAACGACCTCATCGCTCTACGTGCACAATTCGAAAGAGTTTCCAACGAGAATAATGCCTTGAAGTCGGAAGGTGAAGCAAAGGTACGCGATCTTGCGAGCGCCACTAGAGCAAAGCTTGCTCTTGAAGACCAAGTCCGCAAGAAGGCTCGTGAACTCGAAGAGTCGGAGGCTCGCTTACGAAATGCTAATGTGGAACAGACGAAGCTGCGTCAAACAATTAGCAAGCAAGAAAACCAACTCCAGGGATTAGAGGAGACCTACTGGGCTCTCAGCACGGAGACAGGAGAAGCTAAAATGGCCCGGGATGCTTTAAAGCGAGAGGAACGACAGCTGAAGGAGACCATCACTCGTTTGCAGGCAACGGAAAATAGGCTTTCTGAGGAGAACAGGAGTTTGAGCACCCAGCTCCAGAAGATGACTGAAAGTCGGGATCGTGCAAGGCGGAGGGCATCTCAAAGGGAAGTGACCTTAGGAACCCAACTTGGGGTCCTTCTCAACACCCCGGCGCGGCGTTGAGCCCAGTCTAAACTAGACGCCTTAGCGCAGAAGCACAAGGATCCAAACAGGCGATTAGGGCCATGGAGAGATAACTGACGTGCTGCCAGGATATATACATGAATCAATTACTCCAAGTCGAGACTAATATTTAGCGTTCAGCAGTTGAACTGCACTACCATTTAGAACCACGCATACTTACTGATATCCAGTACATATCATAGCTTGACATGCTATAGCTAGTAACCATTGCAAAGTTGACGTTTATGATTACTGTTCAGAGTCCAAAGAACCTGTCTAAGAACTTGAATGAGCTGTTGTCAGTTGACAAGTTGTGAGAATGGAACATTGAGTATGATGGTCATAAGTATTTGGTTGAACGACACGCGGCTAAGTCGCACGCCGCGGCACGCGCAAACTTCAGCCTCCGCAATCGATTTTCATATTCGTACCACCACCTGGGCTGCCAGTAGTATGTCTAGCTTTGGCTCCCGTACTAGAAGTTTTCTCACTATGCCTTTTCAGACTGCATAAAATGAATGCCCTTGTCAGCACCAGCACGTGTCTTCTCGGTTGTCGAGTCATAATGACTGACGGTTCTCGTAGACGCCGAAAAACGTGTTTTCCATGCTGCAGCCCGCAATCTCTCTATTTCCAATCCTTGAACCACAATGGAGCTGCCCTCTGAAATTTGGTCAAATATAGCAGAGTACATTCCTCCGGCAGACTTGCTCTCATTACGTGGCGTCAATCGTACTCTCTATGAGGTAGTTCGATCGCTGCAATATCGAACCACCCATATCGTCACTTGCAACAAGAATACCAAACGCCTTCTCAAAAATCTAGCGTAAGTTGTTTAGTTTTCTCCATGGTGTCCTCTCATTTATTACCCCTTGCTTAGTAGAAGGCCCGCGTTGTGGAAGCTTGTTCGCTCTGTTCACATTCAGCCATGGCTGGTTCCAGATACCAAATCCAAATCATTGATCTGCAAATTACATGACCGTGCACACACCTTGTTTGATCCAGACTATCTACATCGTCAAGCCAATGCTCTGGTCATGAAGCGAGCTTTGAAGCATATCAGACTGGTCACAGAAGCTATGAAGAATCTGGAGGACGTTCAAGAATATCGTGTCAGCTGGGCCCAGCAGCGGTATAACGATGAACTTTTTACCGCTTTACTTGCCCCTTTGCTAACTGGCACTCTTGGTCATAACTTGATCAAGCTTTCACTAGAGGTACCTATCAACAAATTGCCCTGCCTTGCTTCGGTAAGGCTTCCTCGACTCGAGGAATTCGAACTTCATCTTCATACAGGAGATCTTCCATCAACCTACATCAATGATTACCTCAACCCACTTGTGGTGTTTATCCACAGCTCGTATTCAACCCTTCGCTCCCTCTCAATCTCCTCCACCCATTCGTCTGAAAATCTCGATCTGCACCGTTTCTTTCACATTCTTGGGTACTTCCCTCTCCTTCGTTCTTTTGCCCTTTCTATACCATACGATGGTGCCCACCTTTCGTCTCCATCCACCCTTCAAGAGTTCGTCAAAAAGCATATCGAGCATTTGGAAGAACTGAAGCTCCGGTGTACTCGCTGTGCTTCACGAGCAAGACCCATAGATGCGAGCTCCAAGCTCTGGATACAGCACACCATCACAGGTATAGGACCTCCCTATCCAATGCTCCGAAAAGTCGAATTAGCCCTGAGGCCACTAAGGGCAGACTTGACACCATTGCTTAACTGCGTCCGCGGGGTGGCCTTTCAGCTAGAGTCACTCACTCTAACGGACCGTGCTTTGAGTTATGGAGAGGTGGAACAGATTCTGGATCTGTTCGTTCATCCGATCAACGACAGGTACATCAAGCTCAAGAGCCTTGCTTTGAAATTGCAATACCTGTGCCCCCAAATCGTCGACCTTCTCGCTTCACGACTTCCTTATCTCCGCAATTTGGAGCTTACGCTCGCGGACGTCCTCCACCACGAAGATTCTTGTCTCCCTCGCACTGAAGAGCTGGTCAGTGTCTTCCTCTGTCAATATCTAGTCATTTACCCACAGACTGAGGGCTCGTATCCACCATACAGGCCTTGTTCTTCGAAGAAATGCAAACCCGCCATTATCCAGGATGGGACCTGTCGAGACTGGCTATTTCAGAAGACCTGTATGGTCTGAAATGGGTGGACGGGATGGAGAAAGCGTTCGTGTGCTGTATTCCAGCGCTTAATGCTTTCAGCGTGTTGCCTTCACAGCTTTTATAGGTGTAGAGGTGGAGATGAAACCTTCTTTTCTCGTCAGCCGCAGCCCGCAGTTTTCTGAATCCATTCCGTGTAATATACACACTTGTTGTAGCCACGCTTTCGGTTTTGCTGTCTCCCTTTACTCTGCTCTCCTTGCTGTAATGTTTCGTCATTGTACGTTCTTGCTTCGCTTTGTATGTATTGCATGTATAATATGTATAGCATCCCTATCTTGGAGGTTCAAATGAAATTTGGTTTTTTTAGTTGGGTATTACGATACAAGAATGATATTAGATAAATCGATATTGAACTAGTGTTCATTTTAAGCAACCCTCTGAATGACTTAATCCGTAGGGATTCCTGCGAACTCGTCGTACCCGAGAGCGAGGTTCAGGTTCTGCAAAGAGGCAGGTAAGAGACATCAGGACTCTATAAGAGTGCTTGCCGCACTCACCTGGAGACATTGAGTAGCGGCACCTTTAAGCAAGTTATCCAAACCGCCCTAAACGAAAAAATCGCATGAGTACGTCGAAAGTCTCAGCAAAAACACGCAGGAAGATAACGAACCACAACAACCACTCTATCACCTTTACTGTGCACCTGAACGCCACCTACAATCCACGAATGTTTCCCCTCGATGTCCTGCAACGTCGGAACCTCCTTCTTAATCCTGACCAATTTCTCACCCTCATACTTCTCTTCATACATCTTGATTACATCCTTCGCACTAAGCTTCTCGCTCAACGGCATCGAAAGCGTCGAGATGATCCCACTAAACCAAGGAGTCACAGCCGGCACGAAAGCAATCTTCATCGAAGCATCGCGTAAACTAGAAAGGTGGTACGCAGCTTCGCGTTCGTGGATGTGGTCCGTGAGGGCGTAAGGTCGAACACCTCCCGCAAGAGATTCCGGAGTGACTTTGGGTAAACTAATCGGATGGCCGTCTGTGTCTTTGGAAGGGACTGTACCGGCACCGCTGTACCCTGAAAGACCGAAAACGGTAGGCCAGGAACCTTGCTTTGTATATTTGACGAGAGGAGCTATGAGCATCTGTGCGGAGGTGGAGTAACATCCTGGGTTGGAGATTCGTTTGGCAGAACGGAGAGAAGTACGTCCATAGAGCTCTATTTGCGTTTACGTTCCAGCATAGAGAAAAAGGTAGTATTTATTCAAATCAAAAAACTTTGTTTATACAATTACTAGGAGAGTGCACTCTCACCAGGAAGTCCATAAACCCAATCCTTCTCAAACCTATAATCCGCACTCAAATCAACAATAACACTCCCCTCAGACCCACGCTCCTTGGATCCACGATCGACAGCATCAACAAACGGTTTACAAGCCCCATTGGGTAGAGCCATAACCCAAGCATCGACCTCGCTATCTTTCTCCATCCTCTCCACGTCCTCCGTAGACAGATTACTGTATGTTACAGGAGCCTTGGTGTAGGTGTTAAGGGGGTACCCAGCGAGTTGACGAGACGAGACGTGGGTCAGGTTAAGGTAGGGGTGGTTTGAGAGGAGATTGGTCAATGCTTGACCGGTGAAACCTCTAGCGCCGATGAGTCCAAGGCGTTTGATCTCCGTAGATACAGGAGCAGGAGCTTCTGCAGCAGTCGCATAACCACGGGAGGAACCAGGAAGACGTGCGTTTCCAGCCCCAGTACGCCTCGTCCACGTCGAATACGAACGAGTCCCACCAGGCACTCCATTAGCCGCATTAACCTTATGAGGTGGCGCAGAAGGTCCAACAGGTAAGAACGACCTATCAATCCTCCCATTAGCCTCAAACTCCCTAACAATCCTCTCAACCTCCTTCACATCCCTAACGCCATACCAAAACAACGTCTTCCCCGCACGCGTGAAGCTCCCATCCGACCGTTCGAAATGCCACGATCGATTCTCATCATCAACATAAGCAGTCCAAAAGAGCCTCTTATGATCCTTCTTGATAGCGTTGAAAACGTTATCAACGACGTTATTCAATACACCGCTACGTGAAGCGAGGAGTTTGCTCATCACGGGCGTTTCGCCTTCTGGATGTGATACGACTGCTACGACGTCCAACGGGTCATCGCCGTAAATCGTGTATGGAGTCTTTTGTATTTCGTTAAGAACACCAGTGACACTTTGATCGCCAGAGAGGACGTCTGTGTCGCGGTCATGGATAACTTGACGGAATCGATCGGCTCCGAGAGCTTCGATGCTTTTGTGCTTGAAAAGCTTGTACCCTCGGCGGATGAGTGTACCCGCACCGCTGTCGGTGAAGAGTTCCTTTTGGAGGGAAGATGCGGAGATGACGGCGACGGAGGAAGTACGTGGAAGGTAATCGAGGAGTTCTTTAAATTCACGAAGTTTGAGTTTGGTACCGTATTTCACCCAAGGCTCTTTCATCAAAGTGTCGTATTCCTAGTAGATGGAGTATCAATGAGTATGGATAAAGCATGTAAAGCATGGTAAACACACACCTCATCCAAATTAATAACACTAATTTTCTCCCCAGTAACACCATGGAAAAGTCCTCCCTTCTCATTCAAGAACACAATCTTCATCGGCTCGAACTCCTTAGCGAGCTCACCGGCCGCGATATCAGCGTTGACATTGAGGATTTGACCGTCAGGAGATTCAGCGAGACTGGTGAGGATAGGAAGAGCTCCGGCTCTAATAGAAGCTTCGATAGGCCTCTTGTCAACTTTGGTGATCTTGCCTACCAAGCCGTATTTGTCCTTGTCAAGGTAGTCGGCAGTGAAAACGCCAGAGGTAATCGGGCGAGCACGAGTATTGAGTTTCTCTAACGCTCCAACGAGTTTCAAGTTTTCTTCAAGGAAAACTCTACGTGCGACCTGAAGAGTCTTGGTATCTATCCCGCGTATTTCATTTCATAAGAAAGGGTTGTTATAAAATGTTAAACACACGCACCTGTAACTCGAATACCATCGATGTATTCTGGCACCACACCAGCCCTTTCAATGAGATCGTTCAACTGCGGACCAGCACCGTGCAACACGACAGGGTACAACCCAACACGATACAAAAAGCTCAAGCTCAACGCAAGCTCATCGATCTGGTCTAAAACAGCCCCTCCGACTTTAATCACCGCAAACTTGGCGGGTTGCGAAGGGTGCGAAGAAGACGAAAAAATTCGTAAATGTCTCTCGACCTCCCTTTTAGTTCCTAGGGAGTATAAAAGACGAGTTATTGTGTCCTATTAACAGTGCTTGTGTTTAAAATGGCGAGACAGAGGGAAAAAGGCGATTTCAACGTACTCGATCGGTTTGAGCGACAGACTGGATGGATCTAACACCAGAAACGACATTTTTTCTTCGAACGACTTGTACAGCAGCTTGACGCTGACCGCCGACGATAAGAGCAGCTCGTCGACCAGCTCGAAGAGATGAAGAAGAGACGGTCAACATCGTAGAATGGTGGATATGTAGTAAGTGGGCAAGCGATGCTAGACCCGCTGTATAAATACGAAACTACGGAGAGGACTCGAGCGGTACTCCAGTCGAGTCACGCTTGGATTTTTTTCCCTTTCCAAATTCCGACATACCAAATGCAAGATCATCGAAATTTTGCTGTTGGCTGGGCTATGCTCAAAGACTGTCTTATTAYACACCTCYACTTCTATAGCTGTTGTCCAATTGCGAAAACACCTCTRATCTAATCTTTTCGGGCTTCTGCGGTACGGCGAAAAGGTCTCTGCAAACAGCATTTGGATCTCAGGAAGGAAACATGTAACAGCTGGCAGTTCGAAAGCTTCGTAACACCCGGTATACACTTGTGGTTCTCCCGGTCTCTCGTGTATTACAGCCTGTGGGCAAGGTGTAGGAGTATCGCTCTGGATATCAATATGGCGGTACATTGCTGTCTTCTGTCTCCGATATGAACCTTCTTGGACCTCCATTTGATCACACTCGTGTCGAATCTGCTCTTTTATGAAGGCTGGTAGCGTCCATTCTGACTATCGAACGTTGACTCCTCAAGTTGATCACGCTTGCTATAGAATGTCTAGCGCTGCGGCTTAGCGACTACATGCTGTTTGGATTACTGCAGGAACTACTCGTTAGTATCCGTCCGTCCTATCCATAAAACGTGTATGATTTGAGTGATCGTTTGGCAGTCAATGGCCTTCAATAGGCTCGAGCTAATCATTGAAAAGCCCTCCTATCAACCTCGCTCCTTTCTTACATTCCCTAACTTCCTCCTTGCCAGTAGGCTCGAACGTTTGTCAAGATATTCAGATGGCTGGAATTGATTGATTGTAAGTAACAGGACGGAGTCAGCATAGCTACTAGCTAGGAGTCGGCTTGTTTCAGCGAGAGACTTCGAAGGCTTTTTTGTGTATAGTGATTACATAAAGCTGATTGCATAATCTGATTCCATAAGACAGTACCCGGTAAATGTCAGCCTTCTGATTGCCGGTCAACTCAGGCCCTATGTCGTATATATCATATCACCTCTTCTGTTAAAAATTTTCCATCCTACACTATGGTTTTCACCCCTCCAGGCACTGCCCTGGTCATCCGTTCAGTAGAGTACGGCGACAACTCAGAGTACGATTCAGCAGACTCTGTCGAGATCATCCCGGATCACTATGTCAAGAGGCTTTGGCGTAAACCTGCTGTGCCTACAACTGCGAGCTTCACTCCAGGTTCTGGTGGTAAAGTGTATTCTACTCATGATCGATATGTAGCGCTCATTTCTTCTGTTATCACGTATAGGCTCAGATGATATAGGCCGTGAACTCAGGATGCAAGTCTCGTACATTAACAAGTCCCCCGATTCGAGCGACAGGTCCGTAGCGTTTTCTACCGTTTCGGATTCGTCGTCGTTGGTGGTGAGGTATGGTGAGACTGGGTCGGAGATTTGTAGAGTTGAGTGGAATACGAGTAGTGCGAAAGCTATGGAGAAGAGCAAGTAGGTGTTTATCTTAACCCTTTCTCCTTACTCTTACTGACGACTTTATCCTTTTTTATTAGTATGACAATGGGAAGTAAAACAATCGCAGTCAAAGATATACTAAAGAAATCGGGTATCCTGTCCGTCCTCCTCCGTCCTCCTCCTCCTTACTGTACCAGTTGACACGATCACCTCACATAGCGGCTCATCCAACCAATCAAGATCATTTACTGGTCCCGATGGGGTGGAATACAAATGGAAACTAGTCTACTGCGGAAGTAACCCCCTCTTCCCGGACTCTATGTATCGTGAATTGTATGCCAAGGATTCCAAGCATCCTGTGGCGACTACCGCTAGGCTTACTTCGAGGGACGGGACATTTAACGTGAGTCTCTTTATTTCTCGTTCATCTCTCTCTGTTGGGAATGTGAGGCGTGATGCTGATGGTCTACCTGATCTCTACACCGACAGGACGAAGCTCACCCAGTATACATCGCCGAAAGAGGTCTCAGTATCATAGCGTGGATTATCGCGACCCTTGCCGTTGTGGATAGAATACAGACTTAGCGGTCTACGAGTCCGGTCCTCCTTTCTCCTCTTCCCTTGGATGGCGTCCAGATATCTGAGTATCTTATATGTTATTTTGCGATTTTTTCATACATGGAATACCTATGCGTGGCTTTATCTTGCCAGTGATTTTGTTATATATGTTATACCGTAGAAGTACATACACTCTTCCCTATCTCGCAGTGTACCGTGTACCTCTATCCCTCCCGCCCCTACTCCGGCTCTTCTTTCATATAACCCCTCCTCCTCCTCCCTCCTCCCTCTTCCTCCCTCTTCCACCCTCTTCCTCCTCAGTTAATAATAATATCCTCTTAATACCATATCTACCCGGGTCACAACTAGTTCGCTTTGATTTAGATTTCGAATTCGGCATATGTTTGCGCCTGGAGTCTGGAACCTGGGACCTGGGTTGTATCTGATACGATAGATAGGAGCTGAGCTAGGGGGCAGTTCGTAGGGGTTGGTCCGTTGTTGTCCGCCGTTCGACCTGGCTGCACTAAGAGTTCCGGGAGGTTATTTGCTTAGCTCTGTGTAGACGGCTGTACTTACGCCGTACTAAGTACGTACGCAAAGAACTTGTCCGAGACTCGAGTGCAATTTGGTGATGATGGGGACTCGGAGTCACCGTTGATGATGATCTCCATAGCTATTGGAAGGATGCTTAAAAGACGGCGTCCTTCTCTCCCTTTCTGCCACCATCTCTTATTAATTTTGTGAAGTAGTACATATTCAAACCATTAGACGATCCCTCAAAATTTTCCGCCTGCTCTCGCCGAAACCAATCTGGTCTAAGTACGCATCTATACCTCCGCGCGCCTCCAAGTAATTCCACACCCCATCGACCACTTCCTCGGGAGCTCTCGTGTAACTATCTGACATGCCAATTTCGTGTACCTCTTTCAGCATGGAGGGTCGAACTCGGTCGAGCCCTTCGTTAGACAGCATGTAGTCTGCCTTGATGGAGTCTTTGGGCACTCGAAGCATGAATAACACAAGCATAACGACTAGACCGGAACGGTCCTTTCCTTGAGTGCAGTGTATGAGCACAGGGTATGCGTCGGAATCGGTCATAGCTTCTAGGGTCTATGAAAAGAGAGGTTACGAGGTGGTCTATCAGGGAATCAAGAGAAAAATTTTCTCACTTCTACTATTTCTTTCTGACAAAAGTCCAACGAATCTTTACTGAGGCCTTTCAGTCCCCTCGGACCCATAACGTTCTTCCCCATAATCCGAATGGCTGCAAACCTAAATTGCAACGCGAACAATGCAATGAACGCTCTAAGCCAAAATTCAGTATACCCGTACAGGTGACAGGTCCCGAACAACGAACGAAATCGACCAACTCACATTAACTGCCACCAACGCAATTGCATCAGCATGTTCAGCTGAAACTTCCTGCTAACGAAATTTATCTGTACAGTCTTCCAACCGCGGTTCTTCTCAATCAACGGGTCCTTCCCAGCTTCAACCGCAGCGACAGCAGTGTACCTGCCCATTTGTGCATGAAGCTTCGCTTGAAGAATATGTTCAGAGGGCGAACGCAGGTCAATGACCGTCTTGAGTGAATACTCTGCGATAAGTTTCTTCCTATCTTCATCCGTCGCCTCGTCCAGGCGGCCTGAACGATAGAAGATGTTTTCACGTAGGATAGGCCGTTCGCTGAGCGCGTTAACGACTTTTCCGACGTCGCGAAAGTTGTGGACGTTGTGGAAGGGAGGGTTGGTGATGGTTTCCGCCATGAAGAAGGTACAGTACTTCGGGATTATTTGAAGCTAGCTTTTATAGTTTTTCGGGTGCCCAGCTGAAGAGAACAGAAGTAATGACAGGCGGCGTCTATAGCTTATAATGCCATAAGATGAGTCGATAAATCATTCAAGCAGTCAGAGCTGGGGTAGACCTTGGTATCTGAAGTCGATAGGATTTCATCCTAAACTGGCTTGCTATATAGGGTGATCTTATGTAATATTAGTCCTAAAATGTTTTCCTTTTTGGAAATAATGGATCAAATTTTTCGTGACACGCTCGCTTGCCCTCATCTCACTACATGGACGAGTCTCCTCCTCCTCCAGATGCCCAGTCTCCTCCGCCACAACCACCTTCCAGCCACACAGGCTCTCCAACTGACTTCCTCAAAGGCGTAGTCGGAAAGCGCGTTATTGTCAGACTCAATTCCGGTGTGGATTATCGAGGTAAATTCCCAAAAGGATTCACTTTTCGAGTGCGCGTTGATCAACGTGAGATTTTCCAAGGTATATTGTCATGCTTGGATGGATATATGAATATTGCATTGGAACAGACGGAAGAACATGTTAATGGGAATGTTACAAATCGATATGGGGACGCGTTCATAAGAGGGAATAATGGTACGGCTTTCTTGCGTTGTATCTCTGATATGATGTTTGTTTTGATCAATTCTCTCGTCTCTTACTCCAGTGCTCTATATATCGGCTGCTGAACCTCTGTAATTATATGATGCTGCTAAATGCGATGACATTTTGCTGTTCCTTTTTGTTCAGCGCCAGGACGGGCTACTCGAACAAAGCTATTGAGAAATCCTTCATCTGCTGGACCAGCCTTTCCGCTCCTCTTTGCACTACATACAACGACAACAAGAGAAAATAGAAAATGGAACGGTTTCTTTGGAAATCTCGCCTTGAAGTGCATTTTGGGGTTTCTAGCGTTAGTCGGCCTATGGTCGGAGACGGTATTAATAGTGAAACCCTTCAACGTGAAGTAAGGCGGTATTTCATTGAAGACTMTAAAGATATCTGATATTTTCGTCTAGGCAGCGTAGTCCTGTGCCTCCTTCGGTCTCAAGCCGTTMGGAGAGGTTTCAGGGCAAGCAACGGAAGCTTTCAGCCTGCACTGCACTGCATTGTCACAAGGCTCACACTGTTTTGGCTAAGWTCTGTRGAGATGGCGTACTTGCGCCGTACTTCGTATGCGGAGAACTTGTCCGAGTACAAGTACTGTATGACTTGGCGGTGACAGATAGCCATCGATATCTTSACCGCTAYTTGGAGTCRAGATGAGACGCCGATGTGAATTTCAGGATGCTCACGATGGCATCCATGYTCTATATCTCCTTGCATTCTTTTCCTTCCCGTTACTACCTTTTATCGCTGTTCCTCGATTAGATTCCCTTGACACTCCTTATGGCTTCGCCCACCCGGGCGAATCAAATTACTAAAATTACTTCTGACTTGCAGGTGATCTTGCCAAGTAGACTCCTGCTTGCCATGTATTTCTTCTCCTGATTTGTCATTTGCATGCCTTTCAGTACGCCCAAGGTGTATTAAAAACCTTTTTTTACATTAACTCTATACTCACGAGAGATTGCTTTCAGTGGCTAGCTACGCGGCGATGTTGGTGTATGACTACCTCTTGACCGTCGGGATGGAAGCTCGATACATCTGGCCGATGCATTGGAATATGTTGAAACCGGTGGTCCTGCTACAACGATGCATATCGTTTGTAGGTGCGATGATACACGTTTGTGAGGCATGGGGCTTGCAACGTTGTATCTTTGATTCCATGATGTTTGTTTAAATTGATTCTCTCGTCTTTGATTCAGTATTACATGTCCGAAGCACTTGTCCGAGTGCAACTTAGTGATGACGAACCACCATTGATGATCTCCGCAGCTATTGGAGTCCAGATGAGATGCCGATGTGAATTTCGAGATGCTTAAAAGATAGCGTCCATGCTCTATATGCCTTTGCCTTCTCTTCCCTTCTGCCGTCATCTTTTATTACTGTTCTTTCTATTTGGTTTCCTTGACACTCTCTATGGCTTCACTCACCCTGGCGAATGAAATCACGCAAACTGCCTCTAATCTGCAGTTAATTTCAGTAAGTAAACTTTCAGCCATCCATGTATCTTCCTCCGATCCGTCAATTGTGTGTTATTCAGTATGTCCAAGGTATATTAAAAACTCTTTACATCAACTTTATACTCATGAGAAATCACTTTTAGTGGCTAGCTTTGCACTGTTGGTGTATGATTACCTCTTGACTGTCGGGATGGAAGCTCGTTATATTTGGCCGACGCATTGGAATATTCTCAAGGTGGTGATCCTGCTACGTTACATACCGTTTGCAACTGTGACGATATTCGCTCTCGTTTGTGAGTTGTAGGCTCACTTGGGCTTGCGATTGTTTTCACTTGCCAATCCCTGAAGTTTCTTGATTATGTATAGATCAATTTTCCACAGGAACAAGTACTCAAACGTGTCGTATATACTTACTTGCCAGTGGATGTAAGTTTTGCAAACAATAAAATATACCATTACTCACCATTCCGACTTTGTAGGGATGTTCACCGCAACCATTGACCTGTCAGAAGGTATGTAGACCAAATCAATCTTTCTACCCTCATAGTCATAACTAGCATCATGTCTACCCACAGCCGTGTTGACCACCCGCGTATGGGCTGTCTGGAATCGCAAAAAGTTTCTCTCCTTTTTTCTACCGTCCTATGTCGGTGCATGCTGGATTCTCGCTATAGTCTTTGAATACATAGCAACCAAGGACATCACATGTACGATTTTATGGGAGCCTGATTATATTCGGAGAACTAATCAGGATCTAGTTGGTGAAGCGCCATATCCGACACGTGGGTGTTTCATCACAGGCCAGATTTCAGGGGACCTGCACAAATTGTATTTATGCTGGTTGGCGTTGACATTGTGTGAAGGGGGTCTCCTACTTCTTATGATCGTCTCTGGCTTCAAAACATGTAAGTGTGCCCTAGCTTCTTATGTTCACAAGCACACAGTGCTCATATCTACAAACAGATCGGAGGGGAGGAAGTTCCAATCTCGTCAAGGTGGTTCATCGAGATGGTGAGTATCACACTCGTACTTTTTCTTGGATTGTCATTTATATAAGGCTGGCTAATATAGGGATTTTGTACTTTATCTATCTATTTGGCAAGTATCACTTTGCTATTACATGGTCCTAAGACTTATACCCTGTCTACAGTCCTTTCCCTTGCAAACGTCCTCGTCAACCTTGTGCTTCCTGTGAGCGGCACTCAACATCCTTTGGAATTCCTTTACTCGATCACTGACATAGTAATTATAGGAAGTTTTCTATGGTACATTGGCTCCGTACGTATTGCATTAGCTCACTAATGTGCATCTCCTGGATTAACCAACATACTTTCCTTCCTGGCAGCCTCGAATGTGTCATGTACTCGATACTCACTACTCGCGCCATGCTGCATACACATGCAGAAGCTCAGAAGAATGTTCGAATCCAAATGTCACGTCAGGCTGAGATTGTATGGTTTTAGATTTAGATTATATTTCCAAGTACCTTTCGAGTGAGCGTTAATGTGAGGGAATCTTATGTAATATTTGTCCTAAATTGCTTTCTTTTTGGAAATATTGTATCAAATTTCGTCAAATTCTCCGTGACGCGCTTGTTCCCTACCCTCAAGGGTAACCATCACGGTCCAGCTGGGAAGTTGGGAGAATTGGAGGTCGTGTGCCACGTTTGGGACGAATTCAGATTCGGATTTCAGTGAAAGACGAGGAGGAAGAGTCTGACTCTGTGCGCCGGCCGCCCACCTGTTGTGCAGGCAGTCATGTCTTCGATTTCTACCCTCTTTCCCTCTCTCAGTCGAACTCGATGCCATCTCCTTCAAGGCTTAGTCGTGCGGGTGCCTCCAACTCTCGGGAACACCGGGTCCTCCGTGTACAGCTCGAAAAGCTCTGTGAGGCGCTGGATGCGGGTACGCACTGAATATGTTGCGCTCGCGCTTCCATGGCATGACTTCAATTGGTTGGCTCGTCGCTAACTGAAGTTCGGGCCACTGGCAACCAAAGCACACCGTCATTATGCCCATTCAATGCCTTATAAAATTCAGGTTATTGGTCATGGCCCGTCTACGGAGACTTCAATGCTACTCTGTCAGCTTCGGTGAACACTGAACACTCTCCCAACACGCCTCATCTTTCTGACACAGCACGCTCGAGCTGTTTAAGCACTCAGGGTTTCTGCTTCAAGGGGTTGGAAATGATGCATGGCATGATATCTATAGCATTGACAATGATGTACTTGGGTTTTTCATTCTGTTGCTTCGACTCTCATTGACATGTCATCGAGTTTAGGCTTTGATACATATTTACGCCCTCAATAGTAGAGTCAATACGTCCTCGTGCGTCTTAGGCGCCGCTGCGCTGCGTTACTCGGGCCCTCGGCTTTTCAGCACCTCTCTTCCAACTCCAACTCGCCCATTATATATGTATATTCGTCATCAGTAATCAGGAAGCCCTTCAGCGCAAGGTAAGTCAGGATTTCATCGAAGACTGTGAGAGATATCTGATGCCTTCGTCTGGGCAGCGTCAGTGTACCATAGTATACACCTCCGAGTTCATTGGTTCCAAGCCGTTTGGGAAAGTTTCCGAGTCAGAGCAGGCAGCTGCCAGTGAAGCTTCTCCCGCACTGATGCTTTGCACTGGAACAGGGCTAATGCTTTTTTTGGCCAAGTTCTACACATGTAGATGGGCGTATTTACGCACGCGAAGAACTTGATATGTTTGCCAACAGCGATACGTGAGGATCAAATGTCTTTCACATAGATGAGGTGCTCTGAGGTCTCTACCACCTACGAGTACCAAGGCTTGTCATCGGTAGACCTTGTCTACCTCGGTTGACGCAGAAGAAGCTTTGACGAAAGTTGAAAGAACGTATAGCATATAAGGACTCCCACCTCGAGTATATATGACTTGGTGATGATGGATCATGATCAACGGTCTCGATGTCAACATGGCATGATATCCATAACAATGATGTATGTATCTGCTTTTTCATTCTGTTGCTTCGACTCCTTTGTCTTCATTGACACGTCATTGAGTTTAGACCTTGATATCTTGATACTTACGTCCTCAATACGTCCTCGTGCGTTTTAGTCTCAGGCGTTTCAGGCGCGCAGCTGCTAGTGTCAGCAAAGCTTTTCCCGCATCAATGAACTGCATTGCAATAAGGCTAATGCTATTTTTGGCCAAGCTCTACGTAGAGCGTACTTGCGCACGATATGTTTGCCAACAGCGACACGCAAGGCTCGAATGTCTTTCACATAGAGGAGGTGCTCTGAGGTATCTACCACCTATGAGTACCAAGGCTCGCCGTCGGTTGACCTTGTCTGCCCCGGTTTGCGTAGAGGAAGCTTTGACGAGCAACGCATAGCATACAAGGACTTCCACCTCGAGTACAACTTGATGATGGTCCATCATCAATAATCTCGATGTCAGCTTTCAGGGCGAGATGAGACGCCGTTGTGGATTTCACGATCCTTAAAAGATAGCTTCTATGCTCTATATCTCTTTGCTTTCTTTCCCTTCCTGCCACCGCCTTTTATCGTTGTTCTCTATCAGGTTCCCTTGACACTCTCTATGGCTTCGCTCACCCTGGCGAATGAAATCATGAAAATTGCTTCTGACTTACAGTTGGACTCGGTAAGTAGACTTTCTCCTTTCCATGTATTTTCTTCTCCTTCATTTGCGTGCTATACAGTATATCCAAGGTATATTAAAAACTTTCTTTACATCAACATCACACTACTCACGAGAAATCACTTTCAGTGGCTAGCTATGGGGTATTGGTGTATGACTACCTCTTGACCGTCAGGACGGAAGCTCGATATATCTGGCCGATGCGTTGGAATATACTGAAAGTGGTGATCCTGCTACAACGTTACATGCCGTTTGCAGATGTGGCAATATATGTTTTCGTTTGTGAGCACTGGACTTGTGTGACTGTTTTCACTTACGGATCCCTAAGGTTTGTTAATTATGTATAGTGCAATTTTCCACAGGAACGAGCTTTCAATTGTGCCGTATACGATTTCTGGTCAGTGTATGTAAGTGCTGCAAACAATAACATATGCTATTACTCACCAAGATTTCGCATAGGGATGTACATTGTGGGCGTTACCTTATCAGAAAGTATGTACACCAATCAGTTGTTCGATCCTCGTAATCCTGACTGGCATCATGTTTCCCCACAGTCGTTTTGACCACTCGCACATGGGCTGTCTGGAAGCACAACAAGTCTGTCTCCTTGTTTCTGCCATTCTTTGGTATTGCATGCTGGATTCCCACTGTATTCTTTGAATACACGGGAGTCAAAGACACCGCATGTACGATTTTATTTTATGAGAATGGTTATATTTCATTGGAGAACTGATTAGGATATAGTTGGTGAAGCGCCATTTCCTACACGCGGGTGTTTCACTACAGGTGGCGGGGGTTCAAAGGACGCGCCGTATTTAGCTTGGTTGTTTTTGACATTGTATGAAGGGGGTCTTTTACTTCTCATGTCCATCTCTGGTTTCAAAGCATGTAAGTGTGCCCTAGTTTTCATGCCCACAAGCATGTCGCATTCATAATAATCCATTGACAGATCGGAGGGGAGGAAGTTCCAATCTCGTCAAAGTGGTTCATCGAGATGGTGAGCATTACACTTGTACTTTCCTTGAATTGCCTTGTATGACTGATGAATGTAGGGATTTTGTACTATCTATACCTATTTAGCGAGTATATCAGTTTGCTATTGAGTGTAGATGATCCCGAGACTTATACCTTGATCACAGTCCTTTCCTTCATTAACATCCTCGTCATCTGCGTGCTTCCTGTGAGTGACGTTCAGTACCCTTTGGAACTCTTTTACTTGATCATTATGTATAGGAATTTTTCTTTGATCTGTTGAGCTCGTATGTATTGCATTAGCTCGCTAATGTGCATCTCCTGAGTCTTAGACTAACTGATATACTTTTCTTCTTGGCAGCCTCGAACGCGTCATGTACTCGATACTCACTACTCGCGCCATGCTACATATCCATGAAGAAATGAACAGGAATGTTATAATGTCCTCGTCAACCTCGTGCTCCCTATGAACAGCACTCAACACTCACTGGAATTTTTTTACTTGGTCACTGACATGGTATTTACAGAAAGATTTCTATGCTCTATTGATCCTGTACATATTGCATTGGCCCGTTAACAATCTGACCAACTCCTCAAAATCCTTGACAATCAATATCTCCTCCTTCAGCCTTACTCTTGATATCCTCAGGTGGAATCCGTCCCACTCCTGGGCCTCTAGATGAGGAGCATGTAAAAGGAGATAAGGAGGATTTATTGAATGAAAATTTTGACAATGAACGATGTACTGTTATGGGCCAAAGGCTTAGTCGGGCTACATTAATTTATGATAGCAGTTGTATCAGTGTACATCGCAGGGAAATGATAGTGCTAACTTATATTCAAGTTCGATTTTCGAGTCCAAACAAGAGTACTTACAAGATAGCAGTAAGCGATGCATCAGCTCGAATTGGACCCACGTTTTGCGCGAAGGTTAGTCATTTCTTCCACTTACTCTATTCGAACCAGTCTTTGACCAGTCTCTTCTGCAAAATTTCGACAGCAGTCGATCAAGATTCAATATTCAACAATCATGGCGGATGAGTAGTTCGACTTTAATGAGAAGACACCTTCCTCCTCTCGCTAAGCACTGTCCCGAGGACGGCAATTCCAGCTTCCAGAGACGCATGAAGGCATCAGGGCTCGAACGGCGACGAGAGAGAGCCATCTAGATATACACCATACATGCATTGGAGGTGAATGGAGGAATACAGTGGTCTACAACGGGAGTACGTGAAATTTGAACCTGATTTAGCTTGTACATGACGCTAATTATAATGCTTACTACATATTCTCAACGGATCTGCTGACCAATGTACGACCAGCCTGAGCATTTATAGTTCTCTCCAAGTCCAAGAAACAGAGAAAAACAACCATGTCGGTACTCGATGGTGTAGAAGCCTTGCTCTTTGATGTGTTTGGGACGACAGTCAACTGGCGTGGATCAGTTGTCAAGGAGCTTCAGGAGTTGGGAAAGGCACAGTCGCTCCCAGGTTCGTCCAGCCTTTGTCTTCAGTTGACCATCAGTAACACGATACTTTTGATACTCATTTCTTCCATCAGACACGACCGAGGATTGGAATGATTTTGCTGACGAATGGAGACAGGGATATCTCTCTGAAACGTACGATTGTCTAGGCCGTTCTTCTGTTTGCAAGGACTAGTTATCGAACGTACACCCAGACATCGAATTGCTGGAGGAGGGAGTGGGCCAAACAATGTAGATGTAATGCATCGAGAGGTACGCGCAGCCTCTAACCTTCTTCAAAGTCGAAAAGTCTAAATTCTTGTGATGTTCGGAATAGATCCTTGACCGAATACTCAGTTCAGCAAGGTGGTCTCATGTAGGGTCAATCCTGGACAACGAAGCCCGCACACATCTAAATCTAGTCTGGCACAGATTGAAAGGTCCATTTAATCTTTAAATTTCCCGAGGTCAACTTCGCTCTCTAACCGTACTTCCACTCGGCTACATAGGTTGGCCTGACACTGTTTCTGGCCTCAACGGTCTAAAGAAACACGCTATCATAGCCTGTCTCTCAAATGGCAATGTCCGCCTTCTCGTAGATATGGTAAACCTCCATCCCAAGCAACAGACATCACTTTTACTCACAAGCTCCCTTTCCCATCAGGCCAAATACGCCGATCTCCCTTGGGACGCAGTATTTTCTGCGTCCCTGTTCGACTCGTACAAACCGTAACTAGTTCCTCAAAATAACTCTATCCCGGTTCCCTAACGTGCTTGCTGTCTTTGTGCATACAGAAACCCCGTAACGTACAATGGGGCTCTCACGTACCTCTCACTCTCAGAGACACCTCAGAAAGCAGCTATGGTTGCTGCACACATCGTCGACCTCCGAGGCGCAGCCAAGGTCGGAATGAAGACTGTATATGTTCCTCGCCCGCAAGAAGAGTGGGATGGGTATCCATCTAAGAGTGTCAAGAGTAAAGCTGAGGGAGGAGAAGTGGATGTTGTCGTTCGAGATTTCGAGGAGTTGGTCGAGTTACTAGCAAAAAGGAGATGACGGGTTACGGAACGGTCCTGACGTTGGCACGGCAACATTGTCCAGAGCAAAAGGCACGTTGAATCGTCGTTGATGTGATGTACTAAGATGAGAAGAATCTATGTAATTGTGTTTTTGTTCCTCGTTGTTCAAAAAAACTCCTCTATCCAAGGGGAATAAAGCAAGAGCTGTACAACTTGATGATTGTTATTGATACTATAAAAGATAGGACGGTACTAGTCCTATAACGATAAAGTTACATTTAAAGTACGCCGAAATAGATGATCTCTCGAAAGAAGAATACAAGATAAATTAGCAATGAGCGAGAAACAGCGACGAGGGATTTCCCGCGGCCCGCCAGCGATCAAGAAGGGTGTCTTCGGCGGCTGCAAGGTGATAAGGCTAGACAAACGCCTCCAACCGGCGACCATTGGGCCACGCTGGTCAAAGAAATCATTCCACCCTCCATCCTAATCCCAATCGCACCCAATGACAGCCGTATCGCATTCGCCACCGCCGCCTCATCCAAGCTATTCGGTAAACTCAACCCCAGCATCTCTATCTCATCCTGCACCTGAGAACCATCTTTACTGGACACTTGTCTCCGTGGGTAAACGATCATACCACTAATCTGGTCATCGCGCCGTCCATCAGACTCGCAATGCCAGGAATAGCGACTACAAATAGACAACTCGCCTTTTTCATCCCCCAAGTCCGTCAGAGGGCTACCAGTATCAAAAGGAGACCAATCTTCACCTGTTGAGTCCTGAGTGCCATTATCCCTATCCCTACCCTCGTGAGCCTGATCGAGGGTGAAGCATGTGGAAGACGAAATATCGAAGTCGCCAGAAGGAAGAGATAGTCGTCGCTTGGGAGGTTGACGTCTAACGAATTGCCGAACCCGTCTTGTACTTTGACCTTGCGTAGATGGCAAAGCCGCCGCAGCACGCGTACCTTCATCTTCTTTGAGTCGAATACGGGGACTGATGCCTAGACCCCAAGATGGTTGTACATCACCCACGAACACCCTAATCCGAGGTGTCTTCTTCGCTTTCTCCTTAGGCCTGGGATGTAAAGGTCGAGCGAGTATAACATCGGCGTGGTCAAAGTCTGTGACATACGCGTCTGGGCCGTGTACCAAGTAATCATGCGTCTCCGAGTCCATCGGTTCTAAGCTGTTTGGGAAAGTTTCCGAGTCAGAGCAGGCAGCTGCCAGTGAAGATTTTCCCGCACTGATGCACTGCACTGTGGCAGGGCTAATGCTGTTTTTGGTCAAGATCTATGTAGATGGGCGTACTTACGCCGCACTACATACGCGAAGAACTTGATAGATTGCCACCAGCGGTAAATTGACATGCGAGGATCAAATGTTTTTCACATAGAGGAGGTGGATACTTTGCCACCAGCGGTAAATTGACACGCGAGGATCAAATGTCTTTTCACATAGAGAAGGTGCTCTCAGGTCTCTACCACCTACAAGTACCAAGGCTCGCCATCAGTTGACCTTGTCTACCCCGGTTTACGCAGAAGAAGCTTTGACGAAAGTTGAAAGTAGTGCATAGCATACAAGGACTTCCACCTCGAGTATGACTTGGTGATGGTGGATCATCATCAACGATTCGATGTCAGGATGGCATGATAGTATCCATAACAATGATGTACTTGCTTTTTCATTCTGTTGCTTTGACTCCTCTGTCTTCATTGACACATCATCGGGTTTAGGCCTTAAAAGCTTAATATCTTGATACTTACGTCCTCAATATGTCCTCGTGCGCCTTAGGCGCTTCAGGGCACGCAGCTGCTAGTGCCAGCGAAGCTTTTCCCACACCAATGCACTGCACTGTAACAGAGTTAATGCTGTTTTTGGTCAAGCTCTATGTAGATGGGCGTATTTGCGCGCGCGAAGAACTTGATATGTTTGCCAACAGCGACGTGCGAGGATCGAATGTCTTTCACATAGAGGAGGTGCTTTGAGGTATTTACCACCTACGAGTAACAAGGCTCACCGTCAGTTGACCTTGTCTACTCCGGTTTACGCAGAAGAAGCTTTGACGAAAGTTGAAAGTAACGCATAGCATACAAGGACTTCCATCTCGAGTACAACTTGATGATGGTCCCATCATCAATGATCTCGATGTCAGCTTTCAGGGCGAGATGAGATGCCGTTGTGGATTTCACGATCCTTAAAAGATAGCGTCTATGCTCTATATCCCTTTGCTTTCTTTCCCTTCCTGCCACCACCTTTTATCGTTGTTCTCTATCAGGTTCCCTTGACACTCTCTATGACTTCGCTCACCCTGGCGAATGAAATCATGAAAATTGCTTCTGACTTACAGTTGGACTCGGTAAGTAGACTTTCTCCTTTCCATGTATTTTCTTTTCCTGATTCATCATTTGCGTGCTATACAGTATATCCAAGGTATATCAAAAACTTTCTTTACATCAACATCACACTACTCACGAGAAATCACTTTCAGTGGCTAGCTACGCGGTGTTGGTGTATGACTACCTCTTGACCGTCAGGACGGAAGCTCGATATATCTGGCCGATGCGTTGGAATATACTGAAAGTGGTGATCCTGCTACAACGTTACATGCCGTTTGCAGATGTGGCAATATACGTTTTCGTTTGTGAGTCCTGGACTTATGACTGTTTTCACTTATGGATTCCTGATGTTTGTTGATTATGTATAGTGCAATTTTCCACAGGAACGAGCTCTCAAATGTGCCGTATACGCTTTCTGGTCAGTGTATGTAAGTGTCACAAACAATAACATATGCTATTACTCACCAAGATTTCACATAGGGATGTACATTGTGGGCGTTACCTTATCAGAAAGTATGTACACCAATCAGTTGTTCGATCCTTGTAATCCTGACTGGCATCATGTTCCCCACAGTCGTTTTGACTACTCGCACATGGGCTGTCTGGAAGCACAGCAAGTCTGTCTCCTTGTTTCTGCCATTCTTTGGTATTGCATGCTGGATTCCCACTGTATTCTTTGAATACACGGGAATCAAGGACATCACATGTATGATTTTATTTTATGAGAATGGTTATATTTCAATAGAGAACTAATTATGATATAGTTGGTGAAGCGCCATTTCCTACACATGGGTGTTTCGCTACAGGTGGCGAGGGTTCAAAGGACACGCTGTTTTTAGCTTGGTTGTTTTTGACATTGTATGAGGGGGGTCTTTTACTTCTTATGTCTGTCTCTGGCTTCAAAGCATGTAGGTGTGCCCTAGTTTTCATGCCTACAAGCACGTAGCATTCATAATTATCTATTAACAGATCGGATAGGAGGAGGTTCCAATCTCGTTAAAGTGATTCATCGAGATGGTGAGCATTACACTCATACATTCTTTGAATTGCCTTTTAAAACTGGCGGATGTAGGGATTTTGTACTATCTATACCTGTTTGGCAAGTACATCATTTTGCTACTGAGTATAGATGGTCCTCAGACTTATACCTTGTTCACAGTCCTTTCCTTCACTAACATCCTCGTCATCTGTGTGCTTCCCGTGAGCGTTCAGTACCCTTTGGAATTCTTTTACTTGATCACTGACATAGTATGTACAGGAAGTTTTCTTTGATCTGTTGAGCTCGTATGTATTGCGTTAGCTTGCTAATGTGCATCTCCTGAGTCTTGGACTAACTGATATACTTTTCTTCTTGACAGCCTTGAATGCGTCATGTACTCGATACTCACTACTCGCGCCATGCTACATATCCATGAAGAAATGAACAGGGATGTTATAATGTCCACACCAACCCCGTGCTCCCTATGAGCAGCACTCAACACTCACTGGAATTCTTTTACTTGGCCGCTGACATAGTATTTATAAAAAGATTTCTATGCTCTATTGATTCTGTACATATTGCATTGGCCCATTGACAATCTGACCAACTCCTCAAAAACCTTAACAACCCTATCCCCTCCTTCAGCCTTACTCTTGATATCCTCAGGTGGAATCCATCCCACTCCTGGGCCTCTAGATGAGGAGTGGCATATAAAAGGAGATAAGAAGAAGGAGGAAGAGACTTAATGAAGATTTTGACATGATGAACGATGTACTGTTATAGGCCAAAGGCTTAGTCGGGCTACAATAGTTTATGGCAACAGTTGTATCAGTGTACGTTGCAGGGAGACGATAATGCTAATTTATAAGTATTTAAGTTGGATTTTTGAGTCCAAACAAGAGGACAAGATTCTCGCTACTTACTAAGTAGTGAGTTTAAGGGGTGTCGTCTGAAACCCGTCCAGACGGATCACGTGCCCGATTGGTGATGCCGGTGATGCCGCTTACTTCATTGCCTAAGTAGTAAACCACGAGCGCCAAAAGCGGCCGGCCGCAGGCTGGGGCGCGGCTGGCGCCGGGGTACTGTCAATGACATACAGTGACTGCAGAAATTGATGTCGCTACCAAATGGGGATAGCCAACCTGCCCATAATTTTCCGCTAATTTTTTTTGAGTCATACAAATAAAATAGCTATATTCTTCTCTCTTATATGTTCTATTCTACATATAATGCTGTTATACAATCTCCTAGTCATAAAATAATGTCAGTACATTGAGGAGAACCAGCAGATGACGAGTGAGCACAGCTACTTTCTCCTTTTGGTAGCGACATCATTTTCTGCAGCCACTGTACTTACAGAATAGTTAGATGGTATGGGATATAGAAATCAATTAAAAGATATTACAAAAAGTGCCAGTAAGGCTCACATCTTCAGGGTATAGGAAGTAGCAAGCTTTGCCGCTAGCCGGCCCTGCCCACCGTTATAGCAGTAAGCGATGCATCAACTCGAATCACGTTTTAGTCATTTCTTTCACTTACTCTATTCATAAACTCGAACCAGTCTTTGACCAGTCTCTTCTGCAAAATTTCGATAGCAGTCGATCAAGATTCAACAATCATGGCGGACGAGTAGTTCGACTTTAATGAAAAGACACCTTCCTCTTCTCGCTAAGCACTGTCCCGAGGACAGCAATTCCAACTTCCAAAGACGCATGAAGGCATCAGGGCTCGAACGGCGACGAAAGAGAGCCATCTAGATATACACCGTACATGAATTGGAGGTGATTGGAGGTGATTGGAGAAACACAACGGTCTACGACGGGCGTACGTGAAATTTGAACCAGATTTAGCTTGTACATGACGCTAATGCTTACTACATACTTATTCTCAACAGATCTGCTGACCAATGCACGGCCAGCCTGAGCATTTATAGTTCTCTCCAAGTCCAAGAAACAGAGAAGAACGCGAGAGTGTATACATGTCGGTACTCGATGGTGTAGAAGCTTTAGTCTTTGATGTGTTTGGGACGACAGTCAATTGGCGTGGATCAGTCGTCAAGGAGCTTCAGGAGTTGGGAAAAGCACAGTCGCTCCCAGGTTCATCCAGTCCTATTTTGTCTTCAGTTGACCGTCAGTAACATGATACTTACTCATTTTTTCCATCAGACACGACCGAGGACTGGAATGATTTTGCTAACGAATGGAGACAGGGATACCTTTCTGAAACGTACGATTGTCTAGGCCGTTCTTCTGTTTGCAAGGACTAGTCATTGAACGTACACCCAGACGTCGAATTGCTGGAGGAGGGAGTGGGCCAAACAATGTAGATGTAATGCATCGAGAGGTACGCGCAGACTCTAATCTTCTTCAAAGTCGAAAAGCCTAAATTCTTGTGATGTTCGGAATAGATCCTTGACCGAATGCTCAGTTCAGCAAGGTGGTCTCATGTAGGGTCAATCCTGGACAACGAAGCCCGCACACATCTAAATCTAGTCTGGCACAGATTGAAAGGTCCATTTGATCTTTAAATTTCCCGAGGTCAACTTCGCTCTCTAACCGTACTTCCACTCGGCTACATAGGTTGGCCTGACACTGTTTCCGGCCTCAACGGTCTGAAGAAACACGCTATCATAGCCTGTCTCTCAAATGGCAATGTCCGCCTTCTCGTAGATATGGTAAGCCTCCATCCCAAGTAACAGACATCACTTTTACTCACGAGCTTCCTTTCAGGCCAAATACGCCGATCTCCCTTGGGATGCAGTATTTTCCGCGTCCCTGTTCGACTCGTACAAACCGTAAGTAGTTCCTCAAAATAACTCTATCCCAGTTCCCTAACGTGCTTCTTTTCTTTGTGCATACAGAAACCCCGTAACGTACAACGGGGCTCTCACGCACCTCTCGCTCTCAGAGACACCTCAGAAAGCAGCTATGGTTGCTGCACACATCGTCGACCTCCGAGGCGCAGCCAAGGTCGGAATGAAGACTGTATATGTTCCTCGCCCGCAAGAAGAGTTGGATGGGTATCCATCTGAGAAGGTCAAGAGTAAAGCTGAGGGAGGAGAAGTAGATGTTGTCGTTCGAGATTTCGAGGAGTTAGTCGAATTACTAGCAAAAAGGAAATGACGGGTTACGGAACGGTCCTGACGTTGGCACGGCAACATTGTCCAGAGCAAACGGCACGCTGATGTGAATCGTGTGATGTACTAAGATGAGAAGAATTCAATCTATGTAATTGTATTTTGTTCCTCGTCGTTCAAAAAAACTCTTCTATCCAAGGGGAATAAAGCAAGAGCTGTACAACTTGATGATTGTTATTGATACTATAGAAGATAGGACAGTCCTAGTCCTATAACGATAAATTTACATTTAAAGTATGCCGAAATAGATGGTTTCTCGAAAGAAGAATACAAGATAAATTAGCAATGAGCGAGAAACAGCGACGAGGGATTTCCCGCGGCCCGCCAGCGATCAAGAAGGGAGTCTTCGACGGCTGCAAGGTGATAAGGCTAGACAAACGCCTCCAACCGGCGACCATTGTGCCACGCTGGTCAAAGAAATCATTCCACCCTCCACCCTAATCCCAATCGCACCCAATGACAGCTGTATCGCATTCGCCACCGCCGCCTCATCCAAGCTATTCGGTAAACTCAACCCCAGCATCTCTATCTCATCCTGCACCTGAGAACCATCTTTACTGGACACTTGTCTCCGTGGGTAAACGATCATACCACTAATCTGGTCATCGCGCCGTCCATCAGACTCGCAATGCCAGGAATAGCGACTACAAATAGACAACTCGCCTTTGTCATCCCCCAAGTCCGTCAGAGGGCTACCAGTATCAAAAGGAGACCAATCTTCACCTGTTGAGTCCTGAGTGCCATTATCCCTATCCCTACCCTCGCGAGCCTGATCGAGGGTGAAGCATGCGGAAGACGAAATATCGAAGTCGCCAGAAGGAAGAGATAGTCGTCGCTTGGGAGGTTGACGTCCAATGAATTGCCGAACCCGTCTTGTACTTTGACCTTGCGTAGATGGCAAAGCCGCCGCAGCACCACGCGTACCTTCGTCTTCTTTGAATCGAATACGGGGATTGAGGCCTAGACCCCAAGATAACTGTACATCACCCACGAACACCCTAATCCGAGGTGTCTTCTTCACTTTCTCCTTAGGCCTGGTCTGCGGATGTAAAGGTCGAGCGAGTATGACATCGGCATGGTCAAAGTCTGTGACATACGCGCCAGCAATCGTTTGTCCTTGGAGATCATAAATAGCACCATAATATTGCACGGGATGGGTAATGTGCTCCGTCACCGTAATGGGAGGCAAATCCGTCTTGCCACCGGGTTGAGGGCGAACTCGGGGTTGACGAGGTTCAGGACTACCCTTCTCTCTGATCTCGCTAGCGAATTGTGTCCTAGCTTGACGTTCACGACGTTGGGGCTCAGGGGTATACATTCTTGCCATCTCGGGCACCAAAACCCCTCCCCGCGATGGAATGTACACTTCACCGCGAACGCGACAGCATGCGTCGCAGCTGCAAGTCTTTTGACAATAGGGGCATACGAAGTTTTTGCAGGCCTCATCAAAGGTGATATGCGTATAGCTGTCCGAGGGAGAAAAGTAAACAAAGGCGGAAGGGAGAGGTGCTATGCAGCACATACCGTACTGTTACACATTTGATACAGAAATTCTTCGTGCAGCCACCTGCAGTACAATGCATATGTAATTTGAAACTCTTCGTCCTACATTGATGGCACCAGAACTCGTTGCTACCAGTGGCCCAGAGCATCTTGCCTTTGCCCCTTCCCTTTCCCTTTCCACCGCCGTTCTGCGGAACAAGACCCTTGGCAGTAGAGGCAGACACAGACGCAGGCATTGCTGAAGGACCAGAATACCGTCTACGAGGTATTCTCAACGCTGAGGGGGAGACAGACCTCGAGACGGACCGGGAGGCAGTAGTTGTGACAGTAGAAAATTGCTCCCCACTAGGCTGATACTCGGTGCCCTGAGTCTCAGAAACGTCATTCTGAATCTCGATATCCTCATCCTCATCCTCATCAGAACCGTAAAAAAGGAGTGAAGACATCGCGTTCGACTGCCCCGTCTGAGGTTTCTTCTCGACATGAATGATACGACCGACGGAGCGAGGAGAAGGAAGGATGCTGCCCGCAGGAAGCATAACAGAGGGCGCTGTCTGATTCAACATTCCAGGGGGTGTAACAGTTACAGCAGTCACCTCATCCATGTCAATGTCTTCATCTTGACGACCAGCAACATCATGAAATTCGAAAATTAGCGAAGGATTGACCGTGCCATCATCATATCCAGACTCAAGCTCTGGGTTGAGGTAAGGAGAGTCTCGAGAAGCCGAGCCGGAGCTAGACGCAACAACAGGTTCTGGTTCTTTCAGACTTGCGTCGGGTTCGATCCATTCAGAGAAAAGGTCGGCCGGGTCGTCCCTGACATCGATTAGCGAGCCCAACGTAATGTACGGGTGATCGATATCGAAGTAGGAAAGTTTAGAGGCAGGCGAAACTGGAGGACTTTGAAGAGTACCGGTATGAGACTCATGCAAATCCGCTGAGTGCCCTTGGCCAAGGTAGATATCCTGGCTATGCCAGTTAGTACTGCCAAAAGGCTTCAACGCAAAGAAAAGACTGACCTGGTGAACAAAATCCCCTAGCTGGGTATCGCCTGACGAGGCATGTTTCAGATAATTGCCATTGAACGACGTTTTGACCAGTGTGAGGCTCTTAGAATTGATAGTCAGGGGAGAGTTGGGACCTGAACCTGCATTCGCTAACTCGTCTATAGCGTCGATGCCCAGAATTTCAGCACAGTCGTCTTCAAAAGCAGGTGTATCAGAATCGTGAGACACGAGACTGTCATACGAAGCTGGAATGGGTGCATCCGAAAGCTCTGCATCATAGTCTAGTTCGGGTGGAAGAGAATCGCAATGTTGTCCGGAAATTTGTTTGCGAGCGATAGTTCTGGGTGAAGGTGAACGGCTAGTCCGCAAAGTCGTCTGGGCCGTCGTTGATGGTAGTGATATGTCCGCGTTATCGGGAGCAGCCTTCTGCTTGCCTAATGCCTTCGCCGAAAGCTTCAACTCTGTTGACACAGAAGCCGGAGATGCCGTCGAACTTTTTGCCACAGTAGATGATGACGCAGCACAAGCCTGCTGTTCTTCGACAATCACCACATCCATCGCATCCTCCTCATGATCCTTAATCTCCATATACCCAGCAAGACAATATTCATCCTCGTCATCCTCATTCCTCCACTCCTCCCTCGCTCTCGGCCTCAAAGGCAAGTCTAAATCCACTCTTGTTGAGTTTCCAGGCGACAGATGACGAGCAACACCAACATCCCTCGACTTCCTCACAAACCGCGCATTCGACACCTTCACCAATTCCATAACCTTCTTCCTTTCCGATGTGCTCTCCTTCAGTACCCAAGATTCTCGATCTCCTACACCAAGCTTAACAACATCCTTCTTCGCATCGTAAACAGCATCACCAGCAGCCAACCGCCTCTTCGACCCCTTCTTCGACGCCATTTCGTTATCGCCCTTCGCATTCGCAGGCTTCCGTTTGGTTTTTCCTTTGTCATTCAGTCCTAGTGCCGGAGTCCCAGCTATCGAGGGAGTATGCGAAGTCTTCGCCTTCTTCTTTATAGCTGCGTCAGAATGCCACGCCAACTCATCAGGAGACACCTTCGACTTGCGCTTTGACCCTGCTCCTGCCGTAGTCGCCGTGGTGGCTACTGTCGTCACCATACCATTCACCGACTTCTTCGCAGACGCCCGCCAACCTGAAGCCGACTCATACTCAGTCACACCATTGTACGTCTCAGCGTTATTATGTGCCCAAGCCAAGTTCAACGCCTCGCCCAAATTCCCGCTGACGCGTACTGCAGATTTGGGCTTTGTGCCCAACTTCGAGGGGGCTGAAGACGGCGGAAGCTTCTTCGAGCTCGAAGCCGTCGGACTAGGATCAACGTCACAATACTCGCTCTCCAAGGGTTTATAATAATGCGCTTCTGTGACGTCTTTGGGTAGAGGCGGTACGAGAACGTAGGCAAGATAAATCCTGGACCCAGCCCCTGGAACGTCGCCCACGTACAGACTAGGATCAATCGTCCTTTGACGACGCCGTGCAGACTTAAGTGGCTTGGTGGAGTGTGATTTAGTCCCAGAAGATGTATGAGCGGAGTAGCTAGCTGGAGAAACTCCCGAGTAAAATCCGGCTTTTGTAGCGAGAGCACCCGAATTCTGGGGCATGGGAGATCGCAATGTAGACATTGTAGAGGATGAGTGTTGCTTGTTTGGGGCGGGCGTGTTACTAACTGGATATGAGGACGAGGTGGCTCGTGGCGGAGGGGGTGGAAACGTCGAGGCTTTAAGTTGAGCTGACAGACGGGGAGAGGGTGGGGGTGTGAATAACGGATCCAAGTCTGTAGATTGCACTGGTAATAAGGGAGAGAAAGTAGACGCTTGATGGTTGGAAGCTGCGGCATCGATTGATGTTGCAGTTCTACTGAGATGAGGTTGTTTTGAAGGAGGGGATGGGATCTGAGTTGCTTTAGCATCGCCTGCGAAAGTTTAAATCACGAACGAGATGCTCACCAATAGCTGTGCAATCATATCTGCGTCTGCAGCATCACCGTCTCCATCGGCATTAGAGCAAAAATTTTGCGTGTCTCCAACTCGAGCTGCTGTGGTAATTGTGGACGGTATCTTTTTCGTATCGCTGGAAAAACGAGAATGGGTATCCGGCAAAGAACTGCGGACTCGGGACGGAGAAGGACTTGAGGATTGCGAAGTAATCATTTGAACCATAGGGGCAAGTGTGGAGTATGTTGAGTAGTAGCTTGAGCTCATCTTCGATGGAGTCTGTTACCAAAATATGCGTCGAATACCAATATTGAGAAAAAATTCAAGAGCCCGCACAAAATCAACATACCATATGACTCGCGCTACCTGCAGTTCCTCGCATCGTTAAACGCTCCAAAACTTCAGAATTTCGCATTCCAGCATAGTTCTGAAAATGACAACGAAAGAAGGAATTTTAGCGAAAGGGGGCCTGCAACACTGTTTACCAGTACGTGCCTGGTGTGCTCGCTCTCCCCCTGGTACCATTCTAGTACGCGATCCTTGTGGATCATCAAAAACCCTCTGAGTCCGTTCTTCAGATAAATACGAGGAGCTTGAAGCAGCACCATTCAAGCTAGCCTTCCTCGGCGTGTCCAAGGGCGTCGCATTCGCGACAGATAACGTTTTATGATGCCCTGTCGCATTTTCCTTGTTCTTAGCAGACTGACTACCATCCCAGTTCGCTAAGGAAGAGCTCATCGTCGTCAACGACGACGGCTACGATGAAATGAACAGCAGAAGACGGATTTTGTTCGTGTACCGGCAATAAGAGAGCGAGTCAATAATTCAAGCGCGTTCGTTTGATACTGTGTGATTACGTAGTCAACACAGTTCTCAGGGATCACGTGACACGTACTCAAATTCTACGCTCGAGAGTCGAGTCTTTCCACTTTATGTACCACTTCCATCATGATTGTGTTTATTTCAACATCTGTTGAGCTGTAAACTAACGCGATTTGCATTCAAAAGCATGTATTATCCGGATGGTAGCCCCTAGCAGTGTCCTAGGCCACGGAGCCTTATTAGAGGTGCGAGTGAGCGTCCAACTTAGAGGTATCATCTAATTTTTGTGTCCTGTTGACAGCAAAATGGCCGGAAGCGTTCCTTCTGCATCCTACAAAAAGCGAATTTTACCACTGAATTATCGGTATATTCGTTACATTTTTCGACACCTAGCAAGGTCACTGTCTGGTCCTTCAACTCACGAGTTTCGAAACATAATGAAATACTCGAGTAATTTGGAAGAGTCGAAATGAACTGATGTGCACTTCGTATATAACTGTGTAACTCATCAACCAGCAGCAACATTCCCTCCACGAGCTTCACTCAGACGCAAACGTCCTTGGCTTGTCGTGGCTTATGCTGCTCTCTAATAAGTAAGCTTCAGTATCTCGTCATTGTTAGCTGATGTCCTCACCTCACTCAATTTTCAGATCGGATCTGCTCGTAGCATCCAGACCCAGCATCTAGTGGCATCATACACTATCATCTACATCAGAATTGCCTCCGTCTGCTTCTTGTACAGTTTTGACAAAGACTCGAACACACGTCAGTCGGAATCGGCATCAAAAACTGTCGACATCAAGAACGAGACACAATACGTCGGGACGTCGATCTCCTGATTGTTCCTACATGCTTACCATTGAAGTAATAAGGTATGTATGTAACAATCCAGTATATATACAGTTTAACCAGAGCTTATTTATTGATTATATTGTCCATCTCCGCTGTTCTGGTTCCAGCCGATGTGGGTTTCTTATACCGGTTCATTTTGGCTCGCGTTGTGGATCAAGGTATGTAAGTGGGTGTTTCTTCGACATACATATACCTATGTATTGGGTTCTATTTGGCTAGTCGTCTCCTTTTTGCTTTTGACGGTCGCTCAGGAAACAAGGTCGGCCAAAGCGACTAGAAGGAGTAATTCTGTTGGACGGAGGTAGAAACCTAAACCCTCCAGGCTCCCCCGCCTCCTTCAATTTTTCTCCGGCTACTTTACTTACCTCTCCGAACATGTTTCTAATTTAGAATTTCCGCACTTCCACACCTTCCACACAACGATGGTACAATACAGTATGTACCTAGTTACGGTAAACAATCTCTATCCCTTATTTTTCTCTTCGAACGCTGAGCTGATAAGTATTTACATAGTCTAGGCCACCTGAATCCTGATAGGCTGGACTGAGCTCGTACGCCGACTGTGCAGATAGCTCTGAATCGCTGCAGATCACGACAAATACTGGCTTGAAGCAAACCTGCTCCGAGTTATTTTTGGTGACCTCTGGTGATCCCTTGGAGTTGGTGAAGTTGGTGACCGTGCCACGCCACTGGCCAGTGGATACAATACAATGAAAGGGGACGTCGATGTCCATGGGCAGCCTCAAGCGAACCAATCAGTATGCGCCGCGCGGAGATCAATTCGGATGTCTTTCAGGTACGGAATTTTTATTGAACTTGTGGTGAATCATGATATGTGCGTCTTCCGAGCATCAACTTTCAAGGCTCTTGAAAGCTCATTCTGCTGCTCTACACACTATGTAACTACTACAATTTCCGTGTCGATTGCCTAGGATAGACGTTCTAATCTCACAGATGAATTTACTCGCAACATTCAATGCCCCGTTGTGCACAATGGAGTCTCAATCAGTCGCTATCCTGATTGCCTCTTTATCCCTGTCTGTCATATATATGTAGAGGAACCACGAGACAGGTAACATGCGAACCATTCCCATGGACTTGGATACCGTCAGATCTGTCCTGCTTATAGATCTCTCCCATTACCCCACAATCCATGTTTCATGGGTACACAGAAAGGCCTTTTTCTTTGTATAAGCTACTTTTGTTGTCACTTTTCACTCCAGAACAAAAGCTGAGAATATTAAGGTCAAAGATTTTGATTCTACAAAGCCAATTGTCGTCCTCGAGGACCGATCGGCAATACCCCCAGCCGGTATCCGGCACGGTAGCACGGTTCTTTGAGCCAATAGAAACGTTGTATGGTGGATCACATCTGGGTACCATGGTTTCGGATTTCTCGTAATGATTCTGATTGGATAATACTCAACAACAGAGTCCGCATCCTCCACGCGGGCGGAGCGGAGGTGGAGGAAACTCGTATAAAAGCCCTCCTTCAACAAACAAGATGCCTCAGCCCCGCTCCAGGTTCTCCCCAAAGTTCACTTTTTCACTCAATTTTCCCTCAGGACAGGTTTCCGATTTCTTTCAGCGAAAGAAATTTTCAACCCACACGCAACTTCAGTCATTCACTAGATTTTTTAGCCACTCTTTCTTAAAACTCACCCTCCCCCTAACTCTTTGAACTGCTAGCCATGTTCTCCAAGCTTCTCGCTACTGCCTCTCTCGTTTTGGCTTTGTCGGCCCAGATCAACGCACATGCCATTGTTGCACCTCCTCTCGGCGTATCGGGTACCCCTGTCCGTGCTGACGTCCAAAGGCCTTCGACTGCCTCTCCTTGTGGTAATGTGAACGTCGCGTCGAATATCGACACGTCGACCCCGATTGTTGCTGCTGCAGACGGTACTTTCTCTGCTACCGTCACCGATTTCAACGCGTATGTCTCCCTTTTTTCCGTGTCGACCGTTGAGCTGATTTTTTTTTCTTTTTCCGAATTTAGCGGTGCAGATGGATCCCGCTCGGTTTCTGCTACCGTTGACCCCACCGGTCAAGGAAAGACTTTCTCTGGCCAGGTAACGATCTCGAAGAATGGCAATGCTGTCAGTTACCTTCATTGATAAATGAAATTTTGTCGCACCACTGACTTTGGCCATACTCTAGGCCCCGACTACCGTCGGCTCAGACCAAATTACCGCTGCCCTTCCTGCAGGAACCAAGTGCTCCGGTGGTACTGCCGGCAACCTTTGCTTGGTCGTAAGTCCCCTAAGAATCCTATCCTATATTATGATTCCGACACTCACTTCTGCTTTTCTCAAGGCCTTCAAAACCACTGCTGGGTTCGGAAACTGCGTTGTTGTTTCACAGGGCGCTGCCACTGGTGCTGCTGCCGCCACTAATGGAACAACTGCTGCCACTGGCGCTGCCACTAATGGAACCGCTGCCACTGGCGCCGCTGCGGCCGCCTCTAACGGAACTGCTGCTGGTACTGCTGCTACCACCGCCAAGGCTGGAAAGAAGGCTAAGGGTAACAAAGCCGCTGCTGCTAAAGCTAACAAAGCTGCTGCTGCTAAGGCTAACAAGGCCAAGGCAGCTGCGAAAGCTGTAAGTCACCGTTCTTTTTACCATTATTAATGTAGCATGCTTAAAACTGTCTTTTTTAGGGAACCCGTGCTCCCCGTGCTCTCCTCGCTGAGCTTGAGGCTCGTGGCGAGGATTTCGTCCAAGTAGCCAAGCGCGGCGTCATGAACTGGATCTGGGCTTAAGCTTAGGGTGGTTAAAAGAGTATATTCCTTTTCCCGGTCGTTTATACCCTAGTGTTTTTCTTATGTTCCTACCCACGCGTGTAATGAATTTGTGACTTGGGTAATTGAGCTGACTGGGGTGACGCTGAAGTGAAAACTTTATCAATAGGTGACGAGGCAAGAACGTGCTTGCAACTTTAACTTACCAATGGCAGCAACTGGGGAAGAAAGGATGTACGGGATTTCAAGTAAGCGTCGTCGAGAAGGTGTTGCGTGCCGTGCAATTACATTACGTCCAAGTTGTTAAGGATCAGTTGAAGGATTCTTCAAGAATTGTTCAAGAAGCAACATCCCACTTCAGAAGCAATGCTTGCTCGCTTGAACCTGCTCATTCTGGCTGTCTGGGGCGAGCTATACGTAATCGTTCTTTTGTTTTCTGGTGCTTCTGAGCAACTAGAGAGCGGCGACTGCGACGACTGCAACAGAGGATCTAATGTGCCTGCCATGCTTAGCTATTCCCCCCCCCCCCACACCATGCTGAATCATATTGTGATATAGATGATCATATTAGTTCTGCATAGATCACCATGCCAATGCTAAGTGAACCTCAAAGCTTTTGGATCCATGTCAGGAATTTGGGAAAAAAAGATATAAGCAGATAAGCTTAGATAAGGGACAAGGCAAGTTTCCTGATGCACTCATACACTGCAGGTACTAACATGAAGTTTTTGTTGTCAGATATGGTCCTATGAATCACAACTTGCTCTCACAACACTGACAATAATAATGATAGTGCTATACATTTAGTTTTTGGAAAATTTTGAGGTGCAGTACTACCATCACAAATCTCATCTATTATTGGATGTACTGTCTTGAAGGACCTCATGTGCCCTGTTTGCTGGCAGTGGAGAAACTCAACAAAATCAGTGACTAGTGACTGGTAACTATTACTCTTATAAATGTAACAATTAGTTCTGTGATTTTTTTCTCAGAAGGCTGTTGTGTGTAGAAAGGAGATTTACATTACAAGGTACACATATATATACTGCACCACTTAAGTTCTCTCAACCCTAAACCTGCTCTAATCCTTTTCTTGTATTACCTCTACAATTGAAATGTAACTATAAAGGAAACTTATCTATGAAATGATAAATGTCTGATCTAAGTAATAGGAAGATTGGAAATATGAAACACTTACTATTGCAGTATCAGCTTCAGTGCTTGTGTTTCTTGAATACCTTCTTCATCTTTCCCCACATGCTTGTACTCTGTCTAGGGCTAGACACAGAGGGAGGCATATTGTCAGAACTCTGAAGGTTATTATGGATATCTGCCAGAAAGTGTGTAGAAGAGAGTGTGTCAGGATGCTTTCTCCTAGAACTCTTTTTCTAAGTTTGAGTACCTTTTCTACTAGTCCCTCAACATCTGACCATCTTTCCATACTGAAATAAGTAATGGCCAGATTGTGAATACTGCCAAGAGTATATGGATGCTCCTCTCCAAGTACTCTCCTTCTAACCTCAACTACCTTGTCTTGCAGCTCCAAAGCCTCTGTCCATCTTCCCAGACTGGAATAGGTAATGGCCAGATTCTGAATACTGCCAAGAGTATCTGGATGCTCCTCTCCAAGTACTCTCCTBCTAACCTCAACTACCTTGTCTTGCAGCTCTAAAGCCTCTGTCCATCTTCCCAGACTGGAATAGGTGTTGGCCAGATTCTGAATACTGYCAAGAGTATCTGGATGCTCCTCTCCAAGTACTCTCCTCCTAACCTCAACTACCTTGTCTTGCAGCTCTAAAGCCTCTGTCCATCTTCCCAGACTGGAATAGGTGTTGGCCAGATTCTGAATACTGCCAAGAGTATCTGGATGCTCCTCTCCAAGTACTCTCCTGCTAACCTCAACTACCTTGTCTTGCAATTCCTTAGCCTYTGTCCAAATCCCACCTACACTGTAAATTTCCTCAAATGCACATGCCACATCTATTTCCTCTGGCATCACCTCTGGCATTTTTGACACATGTGGTATTAATGACAAGCAGTGCTTCATGGCCTCCTCTGTTCTATCAATTGTCACAGATCCTGCTAAGATTCCTTTTGCTATGCTCCATGTTGCCCTCCTTTTCTCTAATGACATTGTGTCATTTATCCATTGATGAATCATAGGGTGTATGTCATACATATTCTCCTGTCTTCCTCTTTCTAAAAGAGAATATGACATCAAGCCTTGAATCATTTTATTGAATGTGATAGTATCCCAAGTCTTGGTTCTAGCTGAGATGAATTGATTCAGATATTGCTTACCCTCCTCAAAAGCTGTACTGGGTGGGAGGGGACTGTACCACTGCAATCCAATAGATTTGTATGCTCTCTGAAACAATGAGCCTGGGATGTTCTCAAAATGAAAGCAGGAGCAAATTTGTAGAAACTGCTTGCTTCTTTCATCCAGCTGCTTCCAGCTCAAGTTCCAACTTGCATAGACTGATAATTCATACTCATCCTGGCACATGTCATTTGAGAGCAACTCAGCTCTCTGCTCAGTGTATGTGTCCAGATACTCATTGAAACAACCTAGTTCCTGGATATAACTTCCAGCATGGACTATGGCAAGAGGAATGCAATGAAGAGCTTTCACAATAGCCAAGCCAACTTGAGTAGTGCCTGTGTCTCTTTGCTTCTTTGCATGTATGAGAAGGAGCTTCACTGCTTCATCCTCACTCATTCCAGACACATGGATTCTGTGTTCTGCTGCCTTCCACAAGCCAGGATTCCTGGTGGTGACAAGCACACTGCCATGAGTGCATTGTGGAACATACTCCCCAATATTTAGGCTAGGATCATCAGCATTATCAAAGATGAGAAGCCATTGCTCCTGATGATGATAAAGCCAGTCTATGGCACCATCCCAGCTAGGATCAGAGATACCACACTTTCTGGCTACATCACAGAGACTAGCTTGTATCAGCTCCTTAGTGCTGGACTGAATGAAAAAGATCTTGCTGAATCTAAATAGATATAACATTGGCTTCATATCTCATCTCTACATTTATAAGGAACTTACTGGTCAAGATACTCCCTGCTAAATTGCAGTGCAATTTGTGTTTTCCCAGATCCTCCAAGCCCATAGAGAACAACTCTGTTCTGTCTCCTCTTATTCTCCTGTCTCTTTTGTGCCAAGAAATATTTCTTGAGTTCAGAGATGGTATCAATTCTGCCAACAAAAGTTTGAGTGGGGGAAGAAAGATTGGACATTCCCATATACCCAGCTATTGCTAGGGTCACTATTTCAAGCTTTTATTTCATATTATTTATCTCATACCTGTAGGTTGATGCTCAAATTGAGATGCTGTTTGCATATGGATATGCATATCACGACCAGCCACATTAATAGTAGAATTGACAAGACTGATGCCAGTAGCTCCAGTCAACACATTCCTTTTCATAAATGATGAGATTGAAATAGTTGAAAGCATTGCAAGCCACTCACTGGTGGACAATAGTAGTTTGTTGTTGCATTGGGCTACTGACAGCCTCTGAGATTTGTGTTGGTCTGACCATGGAACATTTATCAATCACACCAGTCTCTACAGGGTCTTAAAAGAGAAATACTACTCACTGATTCAGAACTCCAGTTAAGCTAGGACCACCCAAGGGATCCTCCTGCTGTGCTAGCCCAGGGCTGCTAAATTGAGAGGGATTATCCATTTTGCACAGTGAATCTCTCTAGTTATGAAGTGGATGACAACGGGATGATGATGGGAGAAGGAAAGAAAGGATAAGCGCTGAGGAAAGCTCTAAATATAATGAAAACACAATGTATGTGCATGTGTACAAAAAGACCCATGCACAGGCCATATGTGATATGAATACAGCACATGGATGGCATGGCTATGCTGAAGATGTGTCGATCCTAAATTAATGCAACTGTTACTAATTCAGTAATTTCCGGTGTTAGTGCGGTGGTTCCTTATCCACAGCAGTCTTGTAACTTGAAAACAGGAGCATATCTGTCCAATCACCCTTACTCGTGACCCTCCTATCAGATTTCTATTCAAATCCCTGGACCCTGGTGTCTCCCTTGACAGGTGGTTAAGGGCTCATGTGTGTCGCTAGCGCTAATGCCCGCAAATACCAGCTCCGTCGGCGTCTCGATATATATTTGACACACAATTCAAGGCGAGCAGTCTCGCTCCGCTGACCTCTGCCAACTATACACGCCATTAAGCGCAACAGAACCAAGTGCACAGTTGAACCTCCTATCTTCATCTTGAGGAACTCGATAACTTGAAGTATGTGACAGAGTGACAAAGGAGTCGAGGGCCGCGACAGGCGTTCGAGGTTATAATTCCCATGCCTCACTGGGAAGGGCTACTGGTGGAGGAGGAGGAAATAGCACCCGAGGCAGATTGGACAGAGGGGAGGAAGGAGAGCCGCCGGGGGAAGAAGAGGAGGAAATGAACCACGGCCAATCTACATCTTCACCCACACAACGTACTCCACGACAGCCCACTCCGAACATTTCTCAGTGTTGGATTTTTCCCCTAATCACGATGAAGCGAGTTAGGCCCGGGGCACCACAATGTAGCTGAGCAGCAGGGTTTTCTTCATCCTACACGTCCCTTTTTCTTCAGGGTTTGGCCACAGCAATAACCATACACCTTCACTAAATGCGTCGCTGCATCATCGCTCCACACACCACCAGACACGTCGAACGGGTTGGAATTGGGCATACGATACGATATACTACTAGTATACGACACCCTCACTACGATGCTGATGTTTGGGATCAGTGGGATAGACAGGTGAGGAGGGGATAGATCTTTCTGTTCGTTTTTCTTTTCACCTTTTCTGAGTCTGATGATTGGATTATAGAGGAAACAACATTACGAACAGCAAGGCACACCGTTACCATCTCAATACGCTTCGATGACAGGTCTTTCTCCACCTCCCCTACCACCACCTCCTACATACCAGCGAACATTGATTCAACCATCTCGACCTCCAACCACCTACATCCACGTCTGCCAATTCAGCAAGCTCATCCAATCTAAATATGGATACAAATACGACGACAACACCATCAACAACTTCGATGGACACAGCTAATGAATTTAGCACCAGGTTTTATTGTTCAATAGGGATTCCTACACCTTTTCAAGTGAAGGCGCAGGTGCGAGCGAAGGTTCAGGTTGCTGTTGTGGAAGTAGGGGCAAGAGCGAATAATTCAACAGGACCAGGAGGCATGGGAGGAAGACAGGGAGGAGCGAATGAGGGGATTGATCCTAGTTTGAAATGGAAAGGTGGACGGGTAAGAGGTAGAGGATGTTGAAGGCTTTGCTTTGTCCTCGCAATTCGCAGCAGCCTGCCATTTTTTCCATTTCGCTTTGCCTTTGATATCCAATTTCCTCTTTCTCTCGTCCTTCCCCTCCGCTCACCCTGATTACCCTTTTCCATTTCTTATTTATTTATTTTTGCTTTCCTCTACCCTCCACCCTGGTACTCACGTCTCTCGTTCTCCGAGCTTTGAATGAAATAGGCAGATACACGTGTATACTAAGTGTCATTGAAACTTAATGCGTATTGAATTGTGATAAATGTTTTTCGTTAGTACTAGTATCAATCTAATGAGATTTGACTAGATGTTATGTTAACTATACCATTATCTACACCCCACACGTCCCTCCAACAACACCACCTCCCACCGCTCCTCTCACCTTTCCCCGTTCCCGCTCCCCAACCACTGTTCCTCATTCCTGCTCTCCCCGCGTCCCATACCTCTCCCCACGCTCTCTCCTCGTTCCAAACCTCAGACCTAAATCCCCCTACACTCACTCCTAACCCAAACCAGTCTCACACCCACTAAATAAAACTCCCCGTCCTCACTCATCCCCATCTGCAAACAAAAACTTTTGGCAATCCCTTTATCACGAGAGAGCAGAAAGGAAGGATGCATTCGTGGTTTTGCACAGAGGGTTATTGGGTAGTGGAGTTGTCATTGTTGCCGTCCTTGTTCGTGTTGCCACCGTTGCTGTTGTCGTTGACATCGACATCCTCGATCTCCTTCCTTCCCCTTCACACCCTCTTCCTCTTCCTCCCCCACCCTATCCATTCTCCTCCAACCCGCTTCGAACTCAACTCGGACTCGGATTCGGATCGGGTTTGGAGATGGGAGGGAGGATAAGTCGAGGGCTGGATAGTATATGACAGGCAGTCAGCAAAATACTAACAAAGAAATAACGAGAACGAGAATGGGGATGGGGACGCGGACGCGGAAGAAACGCCAACGCACCTGGAATAATCCTATCCATAGAATGTGAAACCCTTGTGAAAGCCGTTAATCTCGTGCAGGATGCCCATTAAGACACAAATGTGTTAACGAAGGAGTTCATCCCACCGGGGCTAGAGCTGGGGAGAGCATTCATCGACGACAACAACAACGACATCATGGAAGCAGCAGTAGTGAACATCCATTGAAAAGCTTCGTCAAGGACACCTGAGTAAGGGCTTATGTATAAGTTTCGTAAGTCATTTATAAAGGAAATAATGGTCTGGAGGAGGAAAACGCGGAGGCGGAGAAGATATCGGATTCGGTGGAATCGGTGGAGGAATACACCTTGGATGTTGAGATGTTCGAGGGAGACGAGGGGGTAGAGAGAGTGGAGTAGGTCGAGGAAATAGTTTAGGGATGAAGGAGGGTATATAGAGTCGTCGTCGTCTTCATCATCCAGTGGTAGAATGAGAATGTTCGGATAAAGGTATTTGACAAAGAACAGACCACTCAAGTTCGAGAGACGTTAACTTCAACGAATTCAAGGAGTCAAGTTATTGAGTGTAAATGTTTAAGCTGGATGACTTGAAGTCCTAACCAACATAACCTCATCCCTCAAATGCGTAATGTTTCAAAAAGCTTATGATGCCATGGCGAGTAGGATGAATCGGGAGACGGAAGGTGAACGTGTACCAACCGAACGTAAGATGTCAAACTTCATTTTGCCAACCCAAACGCGAGAAGACGGTAAAATCCCTTCACGTAGACTTCAGACCTTCATAGCACGAGGACAATAGAGAAGGGAGCGGGAGCGGTTCTGGTGACGTGTTAGGTCTAGACCAGGGTCAGGGTAGAAACCGGGGTCAGGGTATGGGTGGAGGGTTTACAATCGAAGGCGAGAGTGAGGGTGAAGGTGTTTATACGAAACGGAATGAAAAATGTCATCTAGTTCCAAAGCTGAAGCTAACGCTGGTGATGCAGACTCGGAGGCGGATGGAGATGCGGATGCGTATGGTGAAGTGGAGAGAAGAGGCGCCAAAACGTCGAACGAAGACGAAGGTAAAGATGGTGGTAAGATAAAGACACTGTGACGCAGAAGATGGAACTCATCCCGAAGGAAGGGATAGACAGGGAAGGCGCGGGAGGTGATTCATCACCCACGTCCACGTCTACATAGATAGCGCGTACAAAGCCGTTTTACCTCCACTTCTTCTACCCCCTCTGGCCACGTAGAGAGAAAAGCGGGGAGGGAAGGTGACGCTAGCACCAGTGCCAATGCGTCGGATAGATGTATTCGAACTATCATGAAGTTTCTTATGCAGGGGAAGGCATTGAGTTGGAGGAAGCTTTAGAGCAGTGGGAGAGAGGCGAAAAGGGGAGGGTCAAAGAGGAGGAGAGGAGGGCTGAGAGGGAGACAGCCAGAGAGAGGAAGGAGCGTGCACAGAGAATGGAGAGGGACGGGGAGGGTGATGCCGAGAATAGGGAGAAAAGGTATGAAGAGGGTGTGAAGTCGAATGGAGGGGGAGCGTGTGCTGGGGGGTAAAGAGATGAAGGTGATAGAGACTGAGACAGCAAGAAAGACGAGGAATTGGAATCTGTCAAGAATACAGGTGTCGAAGACGTAGGGACCCAGGAGGTTGAACTTCGTAGCCTTCACAGACTCGGCATACAAACACCAGATCATGGAGCAGGGGGAGTGTGTGCTGGAGGGTGATAAGATGGAGATGATACGGAGACAGAAAGACCAAATGAGATGAAGGGGAGTGGGAGTAGGAGCTTGAGGCGAGGAAGGGGTGATGACGACAACGGGAAGGCAAGACAACAAGAAAGACAGAGAATCGGGATCCATCATAAATACAGGTGTTGGGGATGTAGGTACCCAGAAGGATGAACTTTGAAGCCTTTACACGGCTACCGGAACTGGAAGTGTTTTCAACGCCTCTACTACCACCACCACCACCACCATTCTCATCCCTCACGCTACATCGGAGATGGACACAGACACAAACACCGAAATCGAACGAGGTAGAGCCAGCAGCGTTTGGGTATTCCCACTTGAAGAAAGTAAAAGAGTGTTCAGCTTTAGTCCCATGCACGTTAGCCCCACAGCACCCCCAAAAGACGTAGAGGGGAGTGTTGGCACAAAGGAAGACTGAGTGGGATCATATGCACGAATACGACCGCTTACACCCCATGACATACCACCTCAGCCTCGGAATCTGACTTTGGGGTGATGTCGATTGGGAATGTACCGCTTGCGCATATGTTCAAGAGGCCGTTGTCAGAGCCTGCGTCTGAGTCGAGGATGCTGTATCCTTACACATATACACATATGCAAGGAAAGGGAGAAGAGAAGATGGATGGGGATGGGGATGGGGAATCGAGTGCAACAGGTAAGACCGGAGGCAGAGGTGGCGTGGGTGCAATGTGTGTTGGGACCATTGGCGAGATGGAAATCAAGATGGATGGGCAGGGGGTGGGACAGGCGGTTCAGGCTAGGATGACGAATGAACCTTCGTCAGCTCCCACTACTACCATTGGGGCTGTTGCTCATGGCAGTACCGCCACTTCCTTTCCGACCCACTTTCGACTGCTGCTGCTCCTAGTGAAGGAGATATGTTTCGTCCCGGTAGTGATGTAGGCAACATCGACAACGACGGAAGGGATACGAGGCAACTGAAAGGCTTTATGATACCGTCTACTGATGATCCAGCTAAAGAACTATTGAGCATAATCACTTCAATCATATCCTATGAGCAGCGAGACTTACTCAAAAATAGTTACATTTGTCAGGGGAAGTATCACCGTATGCATCCTTTTCTCTCGCTCGGGCACTGGATAGAATTCTGGATAACACTCAAATGGACGATTGAACTCTTAGAAGGGCAATGGAGAGTAGACAGCGTGAAATAATGCTCACCTTTCAAAGCCAATTAGAGTGATATTTTATTCTCCCTGCTTGAGCGTAGTGGAGGTAGCCTTTGGCATTCCAGCCCTAGGCTCTTGGAAGAGGCATTCGGAGACTCGGCAAACAAACACCAGATCCTGGTGTCATAGAGGTATCGCACGCAGGATAGAATCGTACATGGGATATAATTTAGAACAGGAAGGCTACAAGTTGATGTTGGAGAAACGCTCAGAGCTGGAGAAAACTGAGAACGAAACCACAACTTGAAAGTCGAAGGGGAAAGAACAAGGTCCCTAACCCTAAATTCATTCCACCACAACGTTCTCAGGTTTACTGCCATCGTCAAGCCATCGTCGTAGACTTTTGTGCAAATACATCCCCTCAAAAGTAAATTGTAAACGCAGATTCGACAGTACAGCATAACATATGGTTAGCAGGTGCTAATGCTTCTCGTTAGAGGGCCAACCCTGCCAAAGTTTGTCTTTTGGGGGTCTTGGACACGGTGTTCTTGTCGCTTTCGGGTTCTTTTCATGCGTTGATTGTACAATATGGGAGGAGAAAAAATAGTACGGTACGTTTCCTGAAAGTAATCCAATTTCTTCTCTGATAGATAATTGCCTTGTAAACAGAACAATGCTCAACGCATCTTAGGAATCAGGATAGACCAACTGAGGACAAACTCTCGCAGCATCTGCAAGTCCAATCTTTCAGCTTCTTATTTATTTTCGTATCGTACACGACAATTTCTAGCGTGAACATTGTAACGAACTTGACCTGGTCGAGTTAACTTTGATGCAAGTCTCTGTGTTCTTCATAGGACGAAGAGTGCGGTAGAAGTTTTTCTCTTTCAAGGTGCGTCATATTTATTTCTGCGCAATAATTCTGTCTAAGGCCACCCCGTTTTCATAAAGGACAAATACCATCTTCCTCTTCTCGTTGGTCTTCCATGAATCATGAATAAACATGCGGAGCGTCATTCTGCCTCAGCGTGGCTAGCTCTAGCTTCCGCGACGATATACCAAGTCCTACCAGGTCTGTTCCATAGAGTGCAGTAATGCGCTCTATCTCGGGAATATCTTCATCTAGTTTCATTCTCACTATGTGTCACATCATCTGTCCTGCGCACTCTCCAACCCAGAGAATGTTTTGTTGGGGAATTATTCACTCTATATGCACCTTCACGAAATCCTATCTACATCTACACTTCTCCCTGACCACTCAGCACTAAATTTCGCTTTTAAACATCTCTTCGCCTCCATCCCTTGTAGTTCCGAGCTTTACCGGTGTTCGTTCTCTCTCGACTTCGGGTATCATTCCCCACACCTTGCATCCTTCCTGGCCGTACCCACAAGACTACCTAGCAACCCCTTTCCTTTACTTTCTCCGATACATTCAGCATCACGTCACGGTGAAGAAACACAATCCTCACAACAAACGCCACAGATGGGCCGTGTAAAATAGGCTTCCGCTGTTAATCACTTCGGAAGGCAGCTTTCTAGGCCCAGTTTCTGATCTACAACCACTGGACGACGGYGAAGTCRAAGGYASAGGAAGATATTCRGTGMTTTTGTGARGGCTTCAAGCGCTATYCAGGGACRTTTCGGACGGGTTGGACGGGAYGGGGAYGGGTATTGYRGGAGATGGGAAATGRAAAATATRSTCYTTACTGTCTCCGACTTCACWGGAAYRATTCATRTTGTMATATAGATGATCATATTAGTTCTACTACGTACATTTCCATGCCAATGCTAGGTCAAGTCAAGACTTGGATCCACTCATGCACTGCAAGTAGTGCTGAATACGAAGTGTTTGTTGTTGTTGGAAGTGAGATGAGTATGTATCTTATGAATCATGACTTGATCTCAGCAGTTTTTTCAATGTGACATTGACGCTGATAATGATATACATCCTAGTGTTCAGAAATAGAACTTGGAGGTGTGGTGCTGCCATCTCAGATGACATCCATTGTTGCAGTCGCAGCCTTAAAAAAACTCTTGCTGTATGTTGTCTTGTAAGGTAGAAAGGCCAGGAATGGAAAGTGGGATTCTAGAGAGGAGGAGGGAAATGGAGAATTGAAATCTCACCTTTCAAAGCTGATGACAGCAAATTGACTTGGACAATGTTCTTGATTATTGAGTCTTCCCCTAAATGAAATTCATGGCCAGTGATGCTTGATTCGAGAGCTAGCTCATGTTAATCACAGGGCTGTTGCGTGTCATACATTGCAAGACACACAACAACCAGAAGATAGGTGATGTTTGTTAGACCATGTCTTCAAGTTACATCCAAACTGTGATCTTGTAGAAGGGAATTGAGCTGAGCCCACATCATGATCAGAAAAATGTCTAGAAGTATCAGTTCAGCTGATATGTTGTTATGATTAAATTTATATGCTTTCTTTGCAAGAATCCTAATCACAGCTGAGTTTGCATATACACCTTAAATGAAACTTATCTTGCATTAGTTGATTTAGACACTACTAGAAAAAATCACAAGTTAGATCTAGATGACATGTTAATCACATCATCTATGAGGGTGTTTCTATTTATTGACATGTACTTGTATCAGAATCATGAGATTTTGTCTTGCATCAAACAATCAACCCATGTCATATCTATACTACATCTATCTCATCTGTACTATGTCAGTCAATCCTTAACTGTGATGCAAGATGCAAGATGGGTATATAAGTGAGGTACTTGCAGGCTGCAGTAGCATCAGAAATTCTCCTACCTCCTACACAAACACACAAGCTGCACACTTTGTTTTTATTTCCTATCTCAATATCTCAATAACAATGACTCCAGAAGAAGATGCTTTGCTTCAAGTAGTGGGTAGTCATGCTATTGAGAATATTGTACTTTTGATAGGATATGCACTAGGATATGGTAAGATAAGCATGTCATTCTCATTCTTTGATTAACCTCTGATTATTCCTTATGATACAGCTATCTTCTGTCCTCTGGCATTTTTGTCTTTCAAAGTTCTTTTGTATGTATCTTTTTGGTTACTATTTTACATAATAGTTGGCCTCACTTTTTGATCCTGATTTAGAAATAAGGGGCTCAAGACCAAGGCTCAGAAGACCCTGTTTGGCTTAACAATGTTTCTTCTCCTTTCATTCACTCTGGATGTTGCTGAAGCTGTTGGACAAGTATTCTTACTAACAGAGGAGGCACTGATCAAGAATATTTCACTTTCTTTGGAAGATCGTATCATGCAGGCTGATAACCTTGATCAGCCACTTATGATTCTAAGTAACTGGCCACTCACTCTCAATGTAAGTGAAACATCTTCATTGTCCTCTGTATTGTATCATTGGTTTTTCATGATATAGATCCTTCTTGGTGACATGACTATTGTCTGGAGAGCCTGGGTAATGTGGCCAGGAAATCCATATGTCAAGTTCTGCCTAATCTTGTCTATGCTGGCCAACATAGGTCAGTTTTCATATTACTATTCTCATGGCTGTGAGGATCTTACAAAATGTACCCTCTAGCTGTAAATGTTGTAGATACTTCTCTAGTCAATTCTCAGGTGGAGAGTCAAATCTTTAGTGGACTCAATATAGCAAGCTACTTCATCAGCTTTGGAGTAAACATTCTAGGAACTGGATTAGTTTCTCTGAAAGCTTGGTCTGTCTTCACTAACTCATACTTATACAGTGAGTATTCAAAATGTATTTAGGTTGTATTACAGAACCTTGGGGAGACACAAGAAGACTGAGGTTCAGAAGATCCTCTTACTTTTAGTAGAGTCAGGGTCTATCTATGCTCTTATCCAGGTGTGACTCCTTGTGTTTCCTACTGTCACAAAAATTGATTTAAAATATGCTTTGAATAGTTGATGAACATAATAATGTTCCTTATTATCTCACAATTACCTGAATCTGCTGCAACAAATCTTCCCTCCCAAGTGATTCAAAACATAGTAGGTGTCATTTTTGATAGTTCATCAGTAAGTATACAACTCCCTCTTGTTTAATTACACAGGCCACAGTTGTGTATTGACTACCACTTCTTCTCATAGGCAATATATCCTCTTGCAGTCATTGTACTTGTCAATCTGAAAAAGTCTGTGGTGGAGGAGACAATGTCAGAGGTCTTGACTAGCCCTTCATCAGGGGAGCATAAAGTAGAAATCCCTGAAAGCAGGATTTCTCCCAGACAGCACACTACTGAGATAGACATGACAAGCCATTCTATTGATGACCAAGCTGAAGAGCATAATAGGTTGGAGGTTGTGCCTTTGGGAAAAGAGATTGTTGAGGAGAAATAGTGAGATGAAATTGAGAGCCACAAGGCTGTTCTATACTTTCTGTACCCTTCTTTGTTATATTTTTCTGAACACTGATTTTGTAAAATTTGATGCTGCTAGTTGAAAAAGACAATCTGAATACCCTTTCTTCAGCCATGCTAAGCCTTGTAGCATTTATAAATGTAACATTCATAGATTTACATTGATCACTGAGCCTCAATTCTGGATATACTAAAAAGCCATACAAAATAGGGAAATACATGATAATAGCCTGAGCTGACACAACAAATTTACAAAACCTCTCCTTCTTATGAAGAGACTAAGAACAGCCTTTCCTTATTTAACATCTAGGATACTACCCATTACTGCCTGTTTCTCATTAACAGTTACTAGATGAGATGCTAAATATAAAGTGAGCCTGACTAGAAATAGAAGATAATAAATCTGACAAGTTACCATGTGTAAGCTGTGATAGTTCCAGAGCTGGTTCTGTATTCTGTTGTCCTCCAACTGAGAAAGTGACATTTCTAAGATTGTTTCCTCTACTACTGATTTCCTGGTCTTGACAAGAACAATGACTACTAGAAGGTAAATGACCTATAGAAAATCTAGTTAGTATAATGCTTTGGCAATGAAGTGAGCTAACCATACTGAAGCAGCCTCAAATATGTCACTTAGAGTGCTACTAAACTCAGGTAACTGTGACATTGTCAACAATGTTACTAGATATGTAAACTAACCAAGGACATTAGTATCAATACTCAGACTCATTCAATCAGAATGTGAATGCTACTACTACAACAATAATGCTGGCTAACAAGATCAAGTTTAGAGTTAGGTTTCAATTCTTTTCTTTCTCCTTTGGTGTTCAATTTTCTGTTTCTCATTCTTCTCCTCTTAGCTTTGTTCCATTTATTTGAATTTATCTTTGCTTTCCTCCACCCATTACTCTGCTGCTCATGTCTTTCATTCTTCAAGCTTTGATGAAATACACAGATACATGTGTATATTTAGTGCTATTGAAACTTAATGTTGAATCATGATAAGTGTCTTTCTTTGGTCCTGGTATCAACCTAATGAGAATTGACAGTAACTAAATGATTTATTAACTACACCACTAGAGTGACAACACCACAGGAGATGAAGCAACTTGAAAGTATATTATACTGAGCTGAGCAAAACCCAACTTGAAGAAGTTGAGGGAAAGGTCAAGTAAGTGGTTTCTTCCATGATCTGATGCCTGAATGTCATCTCACACCACTTAAGTATTCCCTCCACATTCTGAACGACATGTTTATTCAGTCAATGTTGCTATCATACATATGTGTTTTCTACTACTATCTGCATTCCTCCACTAGTACTCCAAGCATTTCCTTGACTGACCATCACAATTGTAGTAGAGCATAAAAAAGATCTGAAATCCATAAACCTAATCCATGCATGGTAAGCCCTGGTCTGGGAATGGGAACAGAAGGAATAATATTGACTTACTATTGCCATACCATCCTTAATTCTCTTCCATAAACAACTTCTTCACTTTTGTCCACATCTTTGGCTTTTGTCTAGGCCTGGCTGCAGAAGAGGTAGTGGCATTTCCAGCACTGGTTTGCTCTGGCAGAAAAGCCTCCTGAATGCATTTTCCTTGCTCGTTGTTCACCTGCATAGATTGGAAGCCTTCAAGCCTGTCCAATGTAACAGCATGATCCTCTCCAATACTGCTCTCAAAGATTTTCATGGGCCTTGTAGCTGGCTCAGACTTCTGAATCTCATGATAGATATGTGCCAGAAGGCTTGTATAGGAGAGTGTATCTGGATGTTTGTCTCCTAGTACTCTCTTGCTAACCTCAACAAGTATTTTCTGCAGTGCCTCAGCTTCATTCCATCTTCCCAGTCTAGTATAGATAAGAGATAGACAATTAATACTTTCAAGAGTGTCTGGATGCTCCTCTCCTAGTACTCTCTTCCTGATCTCAACAAGCTTCTCCTGCAGTGCCTCAGCCTCATTCAATCTTCCCTGATCAAAATACATATAAGCTAGAGTGTGAATACTGAGAAGAGCATCTGGATGCTCCTCTCCTAGTACTCTCTGCTTGACCTCAATAAGCTTTTCCTGCAGTGCCTCAGCCTCAATCCATCTTCCCAGTCTGGAGTAGGTGATAGATAGATTGTGAATACTTCGAAGGGTATCTGGATGCTCCTCTCCTAGTACTCTCTTCCTGCTCTCAGCAAGCTTTTCCTGCAGTGCCTCAGCCTCATTCACTCTTCCCATTCTGGCATAGGTGACAGTTAGACTATGAACACTTCGAAGAGTTTCTGGATGCTCCTCTCCTAGTACTCTCCTCCTGACCTCAACCACCCTCTCCCTCAGCTCCTTAGCTTTTGTCCAAATCCCTCCCACATTATAAATGTTTCCAAATGCCCATGCCACATCTATTTCTTCTACCATCACCTCTGGCACATTGGACACATGTGGAATTAATAAAAAGCAGTGCTTTATCTCCTCTTCTGTTCTAATACTAAAAGTCACAGATCCTGCTAGAATTCCTTTTGCCTTGCTCCACATTGCCTTTCTTTCTATTGATGTCATTTTATCATGTATCCATTGATGAATCATAGGATGCATATCATATAGATTGTCCTCTCTTCCTCTTCCCAGCAAGGAATATGACATTAAGCCTTGAATCATGCCATTGAACTTGATAGTATCCCAATTCTCAGTTCTCACAGAGGTGAATTGATCAAGGTATTGCTTGGCCTCCCAGACAGCTGCACTAGGTGGGAGAGGATTGTCCCATGGCAATGATCTAGTATTTGTATATGCTCTCTCAAACATTGAGCTTGGAATGTCTTCAAAATGGAGACAGGAGCAAATGTAAAGAAACTCCCTGCTCCTCTCATTCAGCTGCTTCCAGCTCAAGTCCCATGTGGCATAGACAGATGATTCATATTCATTCTGCCTCATGTCACTTGAGAGCAACTCAGCCCTATGCTGGGTGTATAATTCAAGGTATCCATTGAAACAGCCAAGTTCTTGAATGTAACTTCCAGCATGAACTATAGCAAGAGGAAAGAGATGAAGTGCTTTCACAATAGCCAATGCAACTTGAATAGTCCTATCATTCTTCTCTCTCTTTACATGGCTGAGAAG
>RCHF01000262.1:0-43370 GCA_003987895.1 Neonothopanus nambi
ATTACTCACCTACTTATCTATATAACGGTGGTAGGGCCGGCTCGCACCGGCAACGCCCGCTACCCTGTAGGTGCTGATCGCTGACTGTCAGTGTGACGGAACGCGGAACGATTGCGATTACCTGCATGCGACTGTGCGCGATGTACTCCCATGGATTCTGATGAAGTTGCAGGGACTCAGACACAGTAGGATGCACTTCCAACGTTAGTTGTAGAGTATGGATTACATACAATACGTAGTAGATACAGATTACTTCAAGGATGTACAAGCTTTGATGCATCGATCACCAAGAGAGAGAGTTGTTTTTTCAGCCACATATCAAGTATTACTTCCAACAGTAGCGCCGAAACTGCGAGGAGCAACCTGAAGTCAGTAAGTGGTATGGGGCCGCTCGGCGGGTTCTGATCTCGAACGTGAAACAGGCCAATTAAAATCAGAATAACAACAGTAAGTACCGTTGTATCAAATATCTTCAGCGCCAAGGCCAGGACGGCGATACCGGCCATTGCGACAAAGAAAGCTAGTAAATGTCTTGGATACTTGATTGGGATGTGATTCTAAACAGGGCGTCAGTTGACAGCCCAGGAATTAACTGGGAATTTGAATCACCTCGTCAGGCGCAGCTTGAATTATAATGGTTTCAACGTGAGAGGCACCGTTTATTTCGATTTTAAGGCTCCCTCCCTGAACGACGACGAAATGGCCGCTCCGACTGAAAACGTATTAGCGCCTGTGAACATTGACGTCATAGGTGCAGGAATAGGGTGACGAGAGTTGATAATGAAGACCGCGGCGACAATTTGAGCGAGAATAGTGGCGGGAAGGCGTGTTGTAGCGACGAAAATGATGACCGTGGCGGGGGAAGGTGCTTGTGGGGAAGCAAACGTCGCAAATGCGAGTTCTGACACCGAGACGGGCGATGAGTAGTCGGGCGCAAGTAAGAACCGAGAGGGGGGAGGTAGGAGCTGCACAAAACGAGCAAATACAAGTTCCGGTGTCGATAGCCACGAGCGGACGCGCGGTGTGAGTGAGGAAGCCGACGTCGGTAGTGGGAGCAGCACAGAGACGACTTGCGGGACGCGGGTGCGTATTGTAAGTGACACAGGGGACCGAAAGGACAGTTATGGTTCGGGAACGACAACGGGAGGCGAGTTCGGAGTGAGAACGACGACGAGGGCAGCGAGAGTGGCCAGAAACGACGAACGCGTCGCGGGAGCGTAAGTTGATTGTTGCGAGCGCTCAAAAGTATATTTCCGGCCCGCGAATGACGACGAGGGAGCGGACGTGAGTATGAAGACTACGTAGGTGGTGGGAGCAATAAAACCCGTGAAAGGGCGAGGAGGGATGCGTGGGGGTGGTGAGGACGACAAGACACGACGACGAGAGCCAGGCGGGACCACGACGAGTGAGTGCGGCGCCCAAACGTAATACTGAATACGCCGTTGACGAGGATGATGTTGAAGGACAGCGTGAGATGGCACGGCAGCGACATTCTTAAAGAATCGTATAGATATTTGAGTACGTCTTCCGCTGTTTCCGGTCTGCTCTGCACTTGGAAATGGCACGAATTATCTTGATGACGACTTAGCAACTGAAGGCGAACGGTACAGTCTGACGGGTTGTGGATCAGCTAGCGTTCAACATTCGTTCATGAACTGAAGAACGTACGTGTTTGATAGCTGACATTGTCGAGAAAATCTTGGATGTTTATGCCCTTTAGGACACGCGTGGTTAATAGATATGGGCCTTGGGAGACTTTTGAGCCCGATGGCTGACGTATTTCGTGAATCATGAGATATGCGTGGTGGGGCAAGATGCTCTTGCGTGAACTTTGGGATGAATGCTGATCTACTTCGTGAAGCTTAAGATACAAGTGAAGACAACTTCGAGATGGTCTTTTCGTGGCCTTTGATGGTGTGTTTGTGGAGATTTGACGACATTAGCTTCGGCATACAGTCCCGTGTATTCTCTCGCCTGAAATGCGAGATCCTAGTACTATAATTTTTGATGTGCATCTTCTATTTCTTGTCAGCATCTGTGAGCATAATGCTGAAGACGTTGTGCAATTCTACAATTCAAGACATTTTTGATAAGAGTGGCGCGAACGATGGAGAGGCTGGGAAGGCGCTAAAGAAGAGCAGTAAAGCTTGAGTTTAAACCCAGTCGAAGCGGTACAAATAAAAATGAGATTAGCGGACGTGGCGTTAGTAGAAATCTGCAGAGTCGTGGATGTTGAGAAGAGAACGGCATTGGCATCAATCGCGAACTGGCGATGAGAAGGCCAAACGCAACGGGTCCGGGGCATTGGACTCATGCCGCATCGTTCTGCCCCGGGAACAGCGTTTCTGTGTAGGGACCGTGTCGTAATACACTTCCTTCCTTCCGGGTAGGCAGTGGCGGCAAATGGACTGAGTTTGGGATTGAGTAGTAAATCTGGATGAAAACCTCTACAGCGACAATGATCACAGGTTCGAGGAGTTGGTCTATTGGAGTTCATCACCGGTGTACTGGAGCTCAGTCAAGTCATGTATTGTCTGCTATATCGCACTCTCTTATGGTGTCATCTGCACGTATATACAAGCCTGAGTACCATACAGTGGTTCAGGGAGGACGTCGGAAGTTAAGGTGTCCTGTACCAACACATATACAAATAAAAAGGTCCCATTAAATGGGGCCAAGTCCTCGATCGGAGTCTATCAGATGCAGCAATAACTGCAGTAATTCAGGCGTCAATAGGAACTGATTCATAGGGTGTGAAGGGGATTTCTTATCATTGTATACAAGAGTTTCAAGAAAACATTCAAAGGTTGTACATTGTAGTATATCACTTAGGATCAGTCGACAGGTTAAAATTCCTCAGCAAGTGAAAAAGTGCTTCGTGATACGTCAGAACCACAGCAACGAAGAGATTGAATGTCGATACATACGAAGCGGGACGGTCCGAGACAGGATTCCAAGACACTCCTGCTTTAGCATATTCGGAAACACGACGCTCGAAAAAGTTACTTTTTCCTTCCATAGATATGAGATCCATGAAGTCGAACGGGTTTGCAGTACCATACAATATCGGATAGTGAAGGTTAGACAACAACCAATCCGCCACGTATTCGATATAACGTGACATAAGAGTGGCGTTCATCCCATTGAGGCCATCAGGGAGTGCGTCTGACGAAAAGACAGCTCAGTCATGTAGAGCGAAGGAACAAAAATCAATAACCATTCACCTCTGAGAAACTTGTCTTCGATATCAACGGCCTTGCGGATGATGTCACGCACGATTTCCTCCGATGGCTTCGTCTTCAAATAACTGAACAATAGACAGGCGAATTTCGTATGAAACATTTCATCCCGACTGATTAGATCATTAGCGTGACACAAGCCAGGTAGTAGGCCCCGTTTCTTAAACCAGAAGATCGCCGCAAAGGAGCCGGAAAAGAAGATGCCTTCAACAGCTGCAAAAGCAAGAAGGCGATGGGAAAACGGTGCCTCCCGATTCTCGATCCACTTAAGTGCCCAGTCAGTCTTTCGTTTGATTGCCGGCAGAGTTTCGATAGCTCTGAAGAGCCTTTCTTTCACGCCTTTGTCCGTAATATATGCATCGAGAAGCAAGGAGTACATCTCCAAGTGGACGTTCTCGATCATAATTTGAACTCCGTAGAAGCATCGGGCTTCTGCGATCTGGACTTCAGCAGAAAAACGAGCGACAAGGTTTTCGTTTACGACACCGTCAGATACCGCGAAGAACGCCAGGATCTCTGACAAGAAGTGACGTTCATTGTTGTTTAAAACATCAGTCCAGTGAACGAGGTCCGGGGAAAGGTCGACTTCATCCACGACCCAGAGCGAGGCCATCGCTCGTTTGTACATCATCCAGATCTGATATTTCCCGGACAGGAGGTTGCACGACAAAGTACAGCGGAAAGAGGTCGCAACACTCACGTCTTGGTAACGGATAGGAAAGAGGACGAAACATCCAGGATCTGGCTGGAGAAGGTTTTCCTCATCTTGGTGAAACGAGAGTCGTCAGCTGGTGCAGATATGGCAGAACACGAACGAAGTTGATTCGTACCTTCATCGGTATCGTGACACACATGGGCAGTAGCCACAAGCGGACTGTTTCCTACTACTGACGATTGTTCGACCCGGTTACCTGGGCGTCCCGATACAAATGAAGTATTCAAAAAGAGGGGAAATACACACGAGGACTTACAGAGATGAGACATCCGATCCTATTGTGGATAAGCAAGTAGCGAACGTTGCAGTAGCTTGGAGAAGAACGCGAGCGTTTCAAGCTTTTACATCGAGTATTTAACTGTCTGATTATCATAGATGTTCTTGTCCCTCGACGCAGAATGATAACATTTCACTTTCCTTTTCAGGTGGTCGCAATCGTCTTGAATATGTTTCTCTGCTACCGTGTAACCGTGTGCTTTCTCTGTGACGTGATGCTGTGAATGTGGACTGACGATCAGCTGTTAGATGGTGAAATGAAATTTGAAACTGTGGTATAAAGAGAAGTGTAAAGCGCAACACGTACGAAACGGTAATAGAATCGGTCGCTGCCGAATGAATGCTATCGCACGTAAGCCACATTAGAACGCAAACCGCGCGTTGCATAATCTGCAGTACGTCACGACTCTCGTGTGCAATTTGCATTGGACTGGAACGTAAACGTTCGGAAGCTTTTCCATTGGTTTGGTCAGTGTCGTCGAAAAAGACAGTACCGTTGTATATTGTTGTAGAAGATACATTGGATAATACATTGGATATTATCTAATATGTCTAGTATTATAGTAGAATCTACCATTCCCATTGTATGTATGGACTAGTATATGTAGAAGTACACAATGCTCTCTACGCGCTGCCACCACAGGAGAAGGAGTTTCCGAGTTTAAAAAACTAGAAGCACACATACAGATGAAGAAACAGACTACTCTGACATTTCCCGTCCAAAAGCGAAATCATCAGAAAACGAGAAGTTTCAAGTCCAATAAACAACAGCAGGCTCTCTCTTCGAGTGGTCCATCAAAATCGAAAGGAAAGTCGGTGGTATCTGTTGTTACAGAGAAACCTGGTAAGTACAAAGTCCGATCCGCAGAAGTATGCACTCACCCCTCGCTTCGTAGTGCGTTCTCGGAGTACGAACAGTGAGAGGGAGGCAGTGGAGCGCGCTTTGAGAATTTTTGATCTGTGAGTAACGAAAAATTATGTATTTGCGGAGACGATCATGCAATTGTGACCGTTTGACTGACGTTAATATCAGGGATTCAAGGTATGGTCCATGCGTTGGCGCAACAAGACTGGAGCGATGGGAGCGTGCAAGTACATTGGGATTGAATCCTCCTCCTGAGGTTCTGATATAACCTTAGTTCACATGAAGCGAGACTGATGGATACGAGAACAGCTGAAGGACGTTCTCCTAGACGCTTCTGTAAATGATCAGGTTCTCAATACTCCAGCTATTGCACGATCGTTAGGATGAACCCCTCTGCTCCTAATCACAACATCGGTAATTGCACCCAACTTATTTCAAAAGCATTTTACTTGTGCTCGCGATTGCTTCGTAAGTCAACTATTTAATGTCAAGGATGAATATTTGATGAATGACCACAGGCCAACATGCCTCAGCACTTTATAACGTTCCTTTGATGAATATTCGTCCGTACCGGTTGTTAGATCGTGGCCAGCGTTTCGGATGCTACTTCCTTCCGTTGTGAGTCGACATCATTGTACCCCTTGTCGGTGTGGATTCGGGTTATCATACTGTCCTTGGCTTCGTTTAATACTCACGTCTGAACGTGTATTCATTCGGCTTCTGACAAGCCTATCGAAGACGAACATAGTCAAACGCTCCAGTATAAGAACAGCAGGGAGGATCTTAAGCAAGTGGAGCAATGAGAATGTGCTCGCATCTGCCAGAGCGTTGTCCTCAATCACGAATCAAGGTAAACAATAGATTACTGAGGACATTCGAAACTACATAATACAAGAACCGAGGAACATACCCACGAACATGGACTAGGCATCAAAGAACGGATGCAGGGGGAGGAGGAAGACAGGTAAGATATCAAATTAATACATATTATCCAAAGGGGAGGAGATGGGTTTCGATTGCATTGTAATAAAGGGAGGGTGATGTACACAGAATCAGCATAGTCATTCCGAATCCAAAATTCGACTGCCGGAGACGTAGACGACGAGAAGGGTTACACATCTAAATGTTTGCAGGTATCCAGAATAATCGAATCAATACGTTAGTCAGTTGCTCCTGTATGTCTGAACCGTTCCAAAACCTCTCGATCTGATCGTTAGGACTTGACAACCTGACGAAGACCAGAGTCCAAAGTACATTCGCGTCATCGTATACGAACTGGACTCTCTTTGTACACTCTGTTAGCGCGGTCAAGTACTGTATAGTGATACGAGAGTACTTACAATATGTGCAAGTGGATCAGACATGAGTAGGAGAGGAAAATGGGTGTATAAGACATACGGTACACATGCACGCAGTTCATCATACACGCCCATGGACTGCAGGACAGGCGCGGAGAAGCAATGCACAACTTTAGTCAGAAACGAAACGATAGCCGGGGCCGGCAATGGTGTCCTGAGTCGTGGAGCGAGCAGGTTCTGCACGCTGGCATATCTCCTAGTACAGGAAAAGACGGCGTATAAAGTCAGAAATGCTCGGAGATAAATATACGAAAAGGAGAGCTTACTCATTCGCTGGCAAATCTGCTAGATAGTCTTCTACAGCCTCAACATCCTCTCCAATACAATAGGTAGAAGACAATGTAGTTGAAGATAGCAACGAAAAGTGTAGACGCATCCCAAAAGATTGGAAGGAATGTTTCCAGGAATGGCAAATAAGGCCGTCACCACTCTCGGGACCATCTTCCTGGGGAAGCGAAATGGTCCAGCACCTAACGTCTCCAACGCGACGTGGATATAGCATCGACAACTCGGAACGCGTGCCGACTACTGCAGGCGCAGGAGGCAACTCTCGGAAGGTCCATCCTCGCCGAATATATTTATCGCATGCCAACATCGTACGAGTATCGTCCGCGGTCAACGAATAGAGCTTATACGCGACGTGTTCATCAAATGTGCTTCGAGGAAAGAGAGCATATGCCGCGCGATGGCTGATCACATTCATGACGCAGGCTTGGAGAGGAAAAAGTAAGCGTCGGTATAACGGGGCTGCGGGTGAACGTATCTTTGATAAAAGGAAAGGCTTACTCGAGTAAAAGCTAAGTATAACTTCCATGGGAGTATTCTCGCAGGCGATGATCTGAATCTTCCTGCCCTGACGGATAAAGTTCCAGATGTCTATGATGCCATTTCCTGCAGTGGCATAAAAGCCTGCAGACGGAGTATGTTGACCTGGAAGTGCTCCGGTTGGAACGCCGCCCGAGCACTGAAAGACATAAGATGCTTTGTATGCATCTGCAAACGTCCTCTCTTGACGCGCAGTGGGACTAAAGGCATAATGAATTGAGCAAAGGAAACGGCCGAGAATTGCAGCACTCTTTAAGGTGACGTATATGTCGAGGTCGGAGTCCTGCCAATCAATCCTTTCAAAGAACTGGACGGCAGTCGATCCAGAGATGAGCGCATCCGAATGGGCTTGTAATGCACGAAAGTGTTCATACTCGACGTCAAGGAAAAAACGCGACAGTGTCGTCCTCAAATTATACGCCCTGCGATTGAAGATCTGCACAGAACAATATGATCGGCGGTTGACCCGAGAGTAACGGCAGGCATCCAAGCCTGATAGGTAGCTGAGTATTTTCTCGTCTAGATCGAGCGATCTGCGGGACCGAATCGTTGTTAACTCGAGCAGGCCATTAAATGTCAGTCTTACATTGAATTGAATGAGGTAGGAGACGACATAGTGACTTGTTTTTTACCGTATGGAGGAGTGAGAGCAGGCTGATCCTTCCTTTGTTTTGTTCGTCTTCTTTTTGAAAACGTATTTCGTACTTATATACCTATACCTATCTTGAATCTTGAACTAGATACGCAAGACGGCGACGACAAGAAATACAACACAATCACATTCTCGGTTGACGAAAGGGAACAAGCGTAAGACATATCAAGGGATTTACAATGGAGTAAGATCGATGGCGTAATGAATAGCGAATAGAAGGAAGGTTAAGACCAGATTCACACAGAAACTCTTCTTGCGAATTGTATTTTGATGATAGATCCAGTGACCAGTTACAACTGGGTCATATCTTTGCAAGCGAGGCTATATATAACCAGCGTTATCAAAATGAAATTATATCCTAGAGGATTTGGAAACTTACTTGACAAGATAATCCTCAAGCCATTTACGGTCGATATAGGTAGCATGTTTGGGTCTTGTGTTCGAAGCGCGGATTGCCAGGATAGGCTGGCACCAGGCTGGATCTCGCCGACGTCCTATCTTAGAGCAATGTTCGGAGGTAGCGCACAGGCTATATGTACACTGCAGCAAACATTCACGCAAAGGTAATGGAGTATAAAGTCGGTGTACTTCGCGTGAAACTCCTGCGTGGTCAGTACTATACACCGGGGTAATCGCAGATGACAGGTCATGAGGAACATAGACGGAACGTTTTAGGGAGCTCTCAATTGCTGACCACCAATCAGAACCTTCATGAAGCTCGAAAGGTAGGTATACGAGCTGTGAAACGCGTTCCCAAGGCAGGAACAGAACAACTTGAAGAGCGTGGCCCGAAGACTAGAGAATGTCCGTGGCATGGGTATCACTTCTGATATTTAATAAGAGCACAAACCGAAAGGCAATGCCTCGCAAGATGCTCAGACGTCAGATGCGTCAAACCCAACCTTTTTTCCGAGGAGAGCGAATGCCAGTTCAGAACTAAGTCAGAGAGGTACTCTTTATAGTCAAGCTGACAAGTATCTTCGGAAAAGCTGTGATTGCTCGTCTCGTTAATTCTACGAATACGGGGGACAGGCCGAAAACATACTTGCTGAGATACTCTTCCACTTCCGGGAGATCGTACGCGACAACGTTACGCAGCGTTCCCTGCGATGTACAACCGACAGCCAATAGCAACGCCCTCGCCAAGGTGGTATCCGGTTCTCCGTTGAATAGATCAACGGTAGAGAACAGATGTAGACCACAGACAGGAGGATGGTCCGGAGAGAAATACGTCAGTAAGTTGTGTCGAAGGAATTGACAGCCGTTTGGCACATAAGCGGAATCGTTTAAGACAGTGACAAGATCTTCCGGGGACGTTATATCGAAATCGAGCCTGAGAGGAACGACGTAGCAAGAATGGATTGCAGGTGCGACATAGAATATATTGAGAGAGCGGATACTGGGCTGAAAGTGAGGAACAGTCTCGCGTCGTTAACAGGATCGTCCGTAGAGAATTAGCATGGCTTACAGCAATTCGATATTTTGTAGTGTGAAGGACACAATCGGACAAGTCCTCCTCTCTGACTCGGTAACTGGACATGTTGAGCGAAAACGGACAACGACTCTTTGAAATGAAGAAAATTCAGCACCCTTATAGACCATATCTATCTTTCTTTTCGATGACGCTTCTTTTCTCGTCAATAAGTTTTTTCTGTTTCTCTTTTTCTGTTCTTCTGTTTCCTATTGAGCCAGTTCATTTTCGAGCGTGTTCCGTTTTCAGCACAACGAGGAAGGAGAGCGTACTCATCTGCTCCGGAAGAAGAACGTAACGAAGATGGGACAAGCACCATTACGCAGCTGTATTTTTTTTTGGTCCTGTGAAGAGAGATAGATCGTGCGGAGATTAAGGGTAAGAGAGATGAAATTGATGGTGGATTCTGATTTTCGAGCGTGTTCCACTTTCAGCACGACGAGGAAGGAGAGCGTACTCATCCGCTCCGGAAGAAGAATGTAACGAAGATGGGACAAGCACCATTACGCAGCTGTATTTTTTTTCGTCCTGCGAAGAGAGATAGATCGTGCGGAGATTAAGGGTAAGAGAGATGAAATTGATGGTGGATTCTGACACGTCAGGCTCTATGCGTAAGCTGTGAACGGCTTGGCCTGTGGGTAATTCTAGCACGGTCAGCTGCTCACAGGTTAAGGAAGGAAACTGGAAGGAAGGAAGTCTGTTACGGCACACTCCCTAGTCAGAAAACGCCGTTCCTGGGGCAGGTCGACACGGCACCAGTCGCTAAGGATTCTTACAATCCTATAAAGCGTTGACGGCAGCTATCGGACAAGCTTCGATCGAGCGTGTCAAGCCCCCGGCGAGCACATCATATAGATAGTACTGTGGGGGAAAGACCCAGCTAAGTAAGACGAGTTCTGGTTTTACAGGGCTTCGTGTTTACATTACACAAGGTTCGTTTGGCTGTGCCGTGTGCACGCACGCGTCTGGCACTCGGTATGCGGTAACACTAACAGCAGGTATCGAGTTGATTGCACGGAGCTTGCACGGGCTTTGCAGATCTGCCAGTTCATTGATGGCGGTACGCTTCCCACGCTCCGCGCTTTCGTCATCACCAACGCATGAACTTCAGCAGGCTTTCTTCTCTAGCAGGCCCCCAGTCGTTCTCGTTTTCCTTTCTCGAAGTCTTTCATCATGTTCATGTAGCCATTTTCCTTCTGTTCTCGTATCTTAGCCACAATTCACAACATGTTCTATCCTCTGTGACTTCAGCTTCCAAAACGCAGAGTTAACCTCGAGTTTTCGGTTATGATTCAACTGCGCTGGGCGGGTTTTCACCTAGTCATCACACCGTAATACTTCCGAGAGTAAACCGATCTACTCGTTCACCATCTGAAATTCTGAGCAGAGTGTACCAGTCTGTGTATAATGACGCAAGCGTTCTCGCATATGTATTGGAATGCTGCAACTACGCAGAGGAGAAGGAGAAAGCAGACCTCGCTGGCCCGAACCTAGGTACAAGAGTGAACATCTTTAGATCGAGTGAGTACCTTCGTTTCATCGTATCCTCTCCTGTCTGGTCGCTATTATCCTAATGTATTGTACTGCCTGCGTCGCTGCCATGCTATCAGCATGCTATCCCAGCCTTTGATGCGTTGTTATCCGCTGTCATGTTTTCGGCACATCGCTACTCCCTTACTGTTCGCTGTGGTGTTATGGTGTTCTATGGTGTCGGTGTCTGCTGATGAACCGCTTGCCCTTGCCGTGTTTTTCTCCCGTAGTCTTACCGCTCTCTCCGTTACCCTCGCCCCGAATCTCCCGCTTACCCATGTTTCTTTGCCTTTGACTCCAGGTGTTGATCCCAGAATTGACGCAGCGTTCAAAAAGTTCTGTTACGATCGTTACTCGACCACTGATCGTCACTCGTCCTAGCTAAATTCGTCAGTTGAAGAAGAGCTGGTTGTAGGCGACAGCGGGACATTGGTCCGCAAAGACCTGAGTAGTGCCGGTGAGCTTAGCCTCAATGCTGAAGAAGGGCTCTCAGCTACAACGGTCGCAGAGGAACGAACATGTGTACACTCGGGCCTACATTGCAAACAGGCTCTAGTCGTGCACCATAGGATTGTGCAAGGTATTGGAGCAAGGACCGGGAGCCGGTTTATTACCTTTCTTTATGGCACAGATGAACGGCTGGACGTGGTGGAGGTCTGATCTATTGGTGCCTTCATATTGGATTTCGCGCGCCCGTCCGAGGCAAATACCTCTGTGGCTTTCAATGCCGTTGAAGCGGTGATGTTCCCACGACTGGGATGCAGCATCGTCTAGGTGTTCCTTTCGGGAGTGATTCTGATACGTTTGAACCGACTGCAGCTCTTTTTGAGTCGATAGTAATTTCTTGTAGATCTTAAAGACGTGCTTTCGGTACAGCTACAGAGGCCGCCTTACCTCAAAACGCCCTCGCTCAAAGACCTGAGCGGAAACGTCTATGTCTACCGTTGTGAACAGTCCCATAGGCAACGACATTCTGCAATCTCCTAGCAGAACCCCCCGCTGGTTCATCTGGGTCAGCATGTCGACGTGCAAGGTTCGATACGGCTGCACCTTCGAACGCTCTTGCTCAATCTGTCACTCCCGCGAACACGACGCTTCTCGCTTCCCCTCTTGCTCCCAACGAAGGCGCGAGGCGTGTCGTTACCCCCCAGGACATGAAACAATTGAAGCATCACTCCGCCTTTTAGGTATCTTAGAGGAGTAGCGCCATGTACTGGACAGCATCCGCAACGGGTTTGAGTCAGGCGTAGCCCCAGTATCCAACACTCCGTTATTTCGACAGTCACAAATCCTCCGGTTTAGACCATCTGTTCATAGCTTCATGCACAGGGGAACAAGACGCAGATGGCAGCTATTCTTGTTGATATTCAGCCTCCGAATTGGGGGTTTTAGTGGAGCTATTCTGCACCCCACCTCTAGGCTTGGTCCATTCTAGCAAAACGTGGTTCGACGAAGATCTCTCATATCCATGCAACCATTATACTATCTGTTCAGTAAACTCAGCCAACGACTCTGACGACTTCTCAGTTGTCTGGGGATCTTTTGTAGACACACGCGTTCTTATATGTTTTCTGGCGTATGTTTTCCGGCGAGGATCAGTGAGAGTAGACCGGGCCGCTTCTTTTGGAATGTCATCAAGCGCAGGATATGTTAATGCTTATATGTGTTATTGTCAGCATGATCAGGTCGTTGAAGTGGGTACTCGCCTTCTTCGCTCTTCACTTGGCAGGCGAACGTCAGAATGTTTTCTTAGCGGAAGAGTATGAGTCTCCGTGCATTTTGCGAGCACCCTGAGAGTTAGCGAAACGGACTCGAGCAGCAGATCACGGGATACCAGAGGGTTCATTCGAGCAACGGCTAAAGCAGGGGAATGGCTAGCATCAATGAAGTTTAGGGATAGGGCATGTCATTTGGACATTCTTTTTAAATTGGTGTCGCATCACTTTACCTAGCCAAAGGCATCGATCCTGAAATTGACTGATTAGCTGGTCGCTCGATATTCCTTGTATTCGAGTTGTATATTAGAGCCTTCGAACGAGTCGCGTCTGGACATCTTAGTAGTCTCACGCAAAAACCGTAAGCAAGCAGCTCGCACTGGTGGTCGGGGTCCACCCGCTATGCCTTTTTTTTTTTGTTGGGAGACCGGGCCACCCGTTGCATACCGCATCCGTGTATGATGCCCAGTCCAACCTTCTCTTTGCTCGTCATGACATCGCAGCTTGCGCAGAGGAGACTGGAAACCATGTTGCGGAGCACGCACGCGTTCTGCTAGTTCCAGTCAAGCAAGCATTGGTGATGGTGAGCTGTTTCTTGTGGTTCGCGCTTTTGCTTTCGCTGTCGCTAATGCATCAGCTTCAGTGGGCTTTCTCTTCTTGCAGTTCTCTAATCGTCCATGCTTGTTTTCTTTTACCTACCCTTTCTTTCCGTTGTCTCATAGATCAGACCAACTGTTGGGCAGGCACGTACAGCCGTTCTTTAAGCTCAATCCTATCGCTTCCACTCTTTTATAGTGTTGCACTCTACCATTAGCTTTATATCTAAGCGCTGGGTCGCATTTTGGCCACCCGTCCTGTCGGCAACCGCTTGCGTCCTGTGTCTGCGCATGTTTCGCATGCCCAACCCGACCTCTTTGCTCGTCGTCACACCACAGACTGTGCAGACGAAACTGGAAACGACAGATCTATTGCTTCCTCGTTCGAACTCGTCGAGATGATTGAATCCGCCGGTCTTGATTCAATGTCCTCACCTGATGAGTGGTCTGGCAATGTAACACATTTGGCAAGTCCCACTCCATAAGAAAATACGGCCATAAAGAAAACGACGCAGTTAATAAATAAATTCAACGGACTGATATTTTCCGGAGAGCGTATTTTGTAGGAGGCATAAACATACCCAAATTCATCTATACTTCAGTATCTGGCATATTCTCTGTCACCGGAGGAGGAACAGCATTTGTGTACATTCTACAGAAATCATGAACTGCACGAAAGAAGAGTGACGCGGTACTCGAATGTCCTATCTACTTAAGGTATCAACCGTATATAGTATGCTCTCAACCAGAAAACTATATCTACAGTGTATATCGGGAAGGTTCAAGATATAGAGTTGTAGCAAGACCAACTTCGCTACTCTGCAAATTCCACGACGGTGCACACTACGAGACATGACAAAGTTGACGGTAACAAGGTTAACAAGGAAAACTGTAAGTAGCAGTGGCTTTGAGCAGGAAGTCGACTGAAAGACGCTCAGTAATAAGCCATCCCATAAGACGGAATTACAACGATTTATCGGGCTACCGGCGTCAGAACTACAATGTATGACGGGGATAAGTTGCGAAATATACATTTCATTTGTAATCATCACGATTGAAGAAAGGATACTACAGTCGTTCCACAGTTATCATTGTTACATTTAAACAGATAGAAGAAAAGCCATTTCGGTATCGAAGCCCGAGCATCAGCAGAAAGGCCAGGACTTCAGAGCATCGACGGGAACCCGGGAGTACATTTCCTTAAACACACAAATGGACTGCCAGTTCAGGCACTACAGGAGCGACACTCTACAGTTTCGTCCGGGTTGTTATGCGACAAATCTTCGCTATTGCTGTAGCCGGTGTGGCCAGCATCAAGATGAGTTCCTGTCTCTAGTGGCTATATAAGAAAGCACCGTTAGCTGCGGGTTACAAGGGATTCACTGAAGGTATACCGTTGCAAGGTGCGCCTGTTCTGAGCGGGATTCTCGGACCGTGAAAGGGATTGCGCGCCCGGCGGGCTTGGTCCGGAGATAATACATCCCAGTCTTGAGTCCTTTATCCCACGCGTAAAAATGCATGCTACTTAACTGCGCGACAGTTGGATGAGGGAGATACAAGAAAAGACTCTGGCTCTGGTCAACGAAAGGAGCCCTATCCGCAGCCAGGTCGATCAGCACACGCTGAGGAATTTCCCATATGGTCTTGTAGAGACGTTTCATATCTTCAGGAACGAAATCCAACGACTGGACAGACCCATCATCTAGGAGCAAACGTTGTCTGGTCTCGTCGTTCCATAAACCGAGTTTCACGAGATCTCTGATCAACCACCGGCACACCACCTGGAAGTTACCGGCCAAAACCCGCCGATAGTAAAGATTACTACAGGTTATCAGCGGATGTCCAAGAGGCACATTCTATTACATACCTTGTATATGGCTCGAACGACTCACTACAGCCTAGAATTTGACTAGTGGATGCTGTAGGCATCAAGGCGACGAGAAGAGAGTTCCTTAAGCCATGCGAGGATATTCTTTTCTTTAAGCTAGCCCAGTCCCACAGATCAGAGGGCGTTTTATTCCACAAGTCAAATTGCAAGTGTCCGCTCTCAGCCGGACAGCCAAGCCAGGAATCGTAAGGTCCGTCAACCGCGGCAAGTTCACAGCTAGCATCCAGCGCAGCGTGATAGATAGTTTCGAAGATGCGAGCATTTAAAGCCTTCGCTGAAGGAGAGTCGAATGACATCCGCATCATTAGAAAAACATCAGCCAAACCCTGGACACCAATACCCATCGGTCGATGGCGAAGATTGCACTTCTTTGCTTCAGGTATAGGGTACAGGGTGCGATCGATGACACGGTTGAGATTAAAGGTCACGATCTTCACGATCTCGTGTAACCGTATGAAATCATACGTCGTATTGCCGTCCTCTGTATCAAGCACGAATCTCGGAAGGGCAATAGAGGCCAGGTTACACACCGACACCTCGTCCGGGGACACATGCTGGATTATCTCTGTACAAAGGTTGGAGCCCCTGATCATTCCGAGATTCCGCTGGTTCGATTTGACTACGTATGTATCAGTACATAATTTTGAGGGGAGGCGGAAAGCAAGTACCGTTAGAGGTGTCTTTATACAGCATAAACGGTCCACCCGTTTCAATCTGAGATTCCAGGATGGCAAACCACAGTGCACGGGCACGGAGCACTTTCTTAGCACGAGAACGTCGTTCATATGCTTCGTACTGTAGGTCGAAATCCGCCCCAGAGACGGCCACAAGAGCGGGCGCTTCGCTTGGACAAAACAATGACCAGTTCTGGTCGTCCCTGACTCTACGCATACTTATCGTCTCAGTCGTTAGCAAGCCGAACAGAGAAAAGTATCAACGAAATTCACTAACAACAGATCCGGAATCCACAATGCGTAGAAGAGATCCCTTGCACGAAACTCCTGCTGGCCGACATTCTTTTTCATGTCTAACACGTACAGGATATCTGCATGCCAAGGTTCGATGTAAATCGCGATCGCTCCCGGACGTTTGTTTCCGCCCTGCGAGACACATCTGGCAGTTGCATTCAGAACGTTCAACACAGGAACAACCCCATCGATCGATCCGGCCACGTCAGGTACTTGCGTACTACGGCTACGTCACTATCCGTCCACACTGGAAATGCATGAATTGCTCATATACACTCACCCAACAGCAAAAAGATCGTGGACACTGAGTCCTATACCACCAGCACCCTTCGAAATCATCGCGCAATCTCTGATCGTATCGAACACGCCATCAACTGAAGGAGCTTTAAGTTGGGCAAGGAAACAAGAAGCCAGCTGAGGCGACTGTGTTCCCGCGTTGAAGAGAGTAGGGCTTGCATGGATAAAGTATTTGGTGGACATGTACTTGTGTGTCTCTAGGACATGGGCAATGTCGGCCCCGTGGATTCCCAATGCAACACGCAGGAAGAGTTGCTCAGGCCTCTCTAAAACTCTCCCTCCAGATTTTAAAAGATAGGACTGCAACAGAGTCCTCACAGCAAAGCTAGGGAGTTTTTCTCCTTAAGAACAACAGACAGATCCATCAGGTGATATAGTTAGAACACTCACTAATCCAAATAGTAATCTCGATCGTAGTCACACGCAGCATCCAGAACATCTCTGTTATCGATGACGATGTTGTACAACTCGTCCGATATCAGAGGTGCCCTACTTCCAAGGACACTATCCTGGTTTTCGTACATAGCTTTGACCGCATCTGAAAAAAAGCCGAATGTTTCTTTATGCAAAGCGTGTATTTCGACTCTCCCAGCAAGAAGTCCATAGTCGTAGTGGAAAGAGATTAAACTCGACGCGGCTTCAGCGGTCACACGCTAATACGTCTTGTCAAAACATGCTAACCAATTCAGATATCACACTCACATCAATTTCCCGAGTTGTAATCCCATTGTAGAGGCCAGGCGTAAGGCTTTGGACCACTCTGGATCAGTCCGTTATGGTCAGAAACACGAAAACTCAACAAGATGCTCCAACACAAAAGAACGCGGGGGAGCGTCCCAAATGTTACCGCCAAAAGGAACATCAATAAAGGTCTCACCTCGCCGGCGAGACAAATCTCTTGTCTAGGCCGTAACACAAGCGTTCAAGATGGCCCACAAGCTATATGCGATCAAACATAAATGACAGCCTGGCAGGAACGTAGAACTGACGCAGCAGGAGACGTACATCTTCACAATTAAACTCCTTGATGCTCCTGACAAAGCGTGACTAGTAAGAAGATAAATATGGATCTTAAGAAGACGGAGTACCCATCTGAACGAAGCCGCGTCAGTGATTTTCGATATGTATACTTTCCTCTGTCAACGACTTACTTCTCTTTGTTACCGAAGTTACAATGCCATCCATGCTAGAACGAGAGGTGACGGAAATTCTGAGATTTTAATTAAAGTTTCCAACTCCCCCGCCCATCCTTTTATACAAGGCGTTCTTCAAGGAGGACACTATTAGGCCTCTTTCTTTTCTTTTCTTCTTTTTTTAGTCCTTTTCCTTTTTTTTTCCCTTTTTTCGTTTTTCGACACTCCAAGAAAGACCGCGAAATCATGATAGTAGTCATTACGACAGACGAACTTGTAAGCATGGTCATCGGGAAAGTAGAAATGATAGAAATGGATGTTACGGTACGATAGAAATAGATAGAAAATGTCAAGTCGCTGGGTTTGTGACGTGAGCACGCTTACGACGATGTATGACCAATTCTGATTGACTCACCCGATTTACGTTTCATAGCAATATCGACATGACACAAGCGTTTTAACCATCTTCCCATCTTCGTTCGTTTTCGTTATCGTTATTACAGGTAATATATATTCGATACGAACAATAAGGCATGTCAAAACGTAACGTGGTGCTTTGAGTATATTGCACAATATTGCATTGCATTCCATGGCTTACGATCATCACAGTGCAGATCAGATATCCCGATGCGAGAACCGTAGTAGCAGACGGAAAAGCACTTGCGATCCTGGTATCTCGAGCAAACAAACAAACGGTACGCGATTGAGTGAACTTGCAAGTGTACGGTTCCAGTCCTGAAAACATTTAGATAGCACAGCAATGAAATTTTTTATCATTGTTATTATTATTTTATTTCATTCATTCATGGTATTGTCATACCACTGAATGAACAAAGCTTGCATTGCAAGCATCTGTACAAGTCTAATTCCGAATATGACACGAGGAGTCATCGTTCATTCAGTTCGACATGAACACAATATAAGAAAAAGCCCTCATGTATGTACTGTTCCTTGCATATTATCCTATTATCCTACTCTAACGTCCTATCCTACTCTGTTGTTCGCCCCACAGGAAACCATATCATGTGTCCGAATCTAGTGGTGAGTAGCTCGCCATGTCTTTCTTTTCCGCTCTAATTCGGATGAGCACGAATTGATTTGCAGACGTTGAACGGAGATATAAAAGGACTCATATGTCAGTCGTTATGGGATGAATTTGCTGCGATAGACAGAACTCGTCTATCCAGTACCAATGCTATCGGTGCTCTCGATGCGCTCTGCTGTCTCGGCGAAAGCTCTCTCCTCTACGAAGCAAGAAGATTTCGACTACGCCATCTTCACCTCGATCCGGTTAACGGCCGACAACTTTCGAACTATATACATTCAGTGGAGGATCCGAAGTACATACCTGATCGGCCGGCCCGATTCGTTCGCGAAGTATACATATATCTCCCTGCGTCGCATTATACAACATCAGCGATCGACAGCGGTTTAGCTTCCTACATGGTCGAACTGAAAGCGCAACATCTGAGACACAGCTGGAGGGCATTACATTTCGCACTGGACGAAGAGGTCGACACTCCATCTCCGAAACCGATACTTCCACATCACTTCCTTCATTCGGTCATACAGTGTTGCACAGAGTTAACAGAGATTCATGTCTCTAGGATAGCCGTGAGGACCGACACTTTGCATGCTCTACTAGAATGGTCAGATCAAAGGCCGGGCCGGCAGCTCTTTCTACAGGATGGCGAATTCGCAGTGTATGATGTCGCCTCCTCACAACTAGTGGTCCAACCACATCGTTACTACTCCATATCATCCTTGTCCATTAATGAGCAAGAAATGATACAATTGAACGGCATGCAGATAACCTTTGCGAACATGACAGACCTGACTGTACGAATCATACATATACACGGCACTTCGGATCCTGACCTGATTCGAATCGGACAATACGCACCGAATCTATTTAGCAGCACATGGGACGGAATAGAGACACTCATGATCGATTATAAAGGAGAAGGTCAGCGCTTGCCCAATTCTTAGATGATCGTTTGGGATTAACGACCAGTCCGTCTCGTAGACGGACCTTGTCCACTTCCGAAGGGACGCTTCTTCAGGAAATGGAAGAAAATTTACAAACTATGTACCTCCACTACACCGGATTTAACTCCTCTTGCACGCCTACGGAGACTGACGGTTCGCTGTGACGGAGACCCCTATTTTGAAGTCACAGTGCAGGCCATTTTAAAAAGTATTCCGAAGAGAACTGAAGGTCTTGATGTTATATTACACACAAATCAGGGAGCCTGGTGCAACAATTGCTGGGCGCCCGCAGAAGACTTGTTTCTATGTGCATTCCGCACCTCGCATCCACTTCATCTGATTTTGGAAGCTCCCTCGGACTGGACGGCCAATGAACGGGGTCTCGCGCTACAAGGGATGTACCACGCAGCGCACACTGCTGCGGTCGTCGCAGGTGCACCAAGGAAAGGCATCTTGCGTGAGATACAAGTACGTCAGAACACCACTCGTTCGCGAAGCGACCCTAATAAATTGCATGACTTATAGATGCACCGTTCTTTTCCAGACCAGATAGAGAGTCTCCCTCACGCGCACACGCTTTGATTACAAGCATTTTCAACCGGTGCGTCTTGCACTTAGGAAATTCATATCAACCTTCTCACCAAAGAAACGTCCGTACACGGATGGATCAGGGTACTATCACAACAGAGACTAGTAGTAATAAATCTTGAATGGAATGCATTGTTTTAGTTTAGTTTCCCAGCCACATTCCGGGCCTTTTCACGAGACATCGTTCTTACTTTCACTTCCTCCCTATTGCATGTAATAACGATCTTTAACAACAACCTTGTGCTAACGGTCACTCTCGGAGTGCACTTCGCAAACGTAGTTTCGTCGCTAGAGAGCTGGATCTCCTATCTCTGTTATTACAACGTGTTGTCTAGCCATCGCCTAGTTGCTTTAATTTGTACAAGTTCCAGGCGACACACGTTGAAGGGCGGTAAACTGTGATCATCACGACACTTCAAGACAACAGGACAAGTGCGGAAGCAGTGAGATATCAACTCGTACCTACTTGCTTGACCCTCACACTGAAAAGGACTAGAAGATGAAGAGCGGCGTGAGCTTCAAACCTTACTTTGTCGGATTTGACGCACAAACTTCCCAGCTGATCAAGCAAGAACTCGCGTTCTTGACTGACCGGTTGATGGATAGGAAATGAGAACTAGCGTCTTTATCGACCTTGGACGTCCATCAAGTTAGACGAGGAGTTCACGGGAAAATAGTGGTTTCACTTGTTCTTCTTTATCGTTCTTACCATGGCTCGGGACGTCGTCTACAATCCAAATACACCTGGTATACATACTACATCTTTGAATTGTTATATCGTTGTATTGAATATGATGCGTGACGGTCGCCTATTGTAGCGATCACTGGCCGGAACTGTCACGAAATCATTAGTGATGGGACCTCTGTGAGGCGTGACGTCACAGGAAATTAGCGACCTACAGTACAGTACGTTCACACGCACGCTGACACATCAAAATTATCGCATGGCTTTTCTTGTTCCCAGAGCAGGTCTGGAAATAGGTTCGTTCCAAGCTACGTCTTACTTTTCTTTGCAACGAGCGAAAGATGACACATCATCCTATCTCAGGTGAAGGTGTAGTCCGTGAAAGATAAGCCGGACTATGCTGACACGAAGCAAGAACTTGCTTTGTGTCTGGCTTCAACATCTAATAGGGAAGGACCACGGAACGTCAGTATATGAACAGATCTCAACATATAACCAATCAAATCTAGGGAGGGGAATACATTGATTAGAAGACAAATGCGAATTACGAACGGTCAGTGAACGAGAGGGAACAAACTTGTTATTATTTTTTTCAGGAGAAAGTCATTGCATAATCCATTACTGCTAACAGTCAAGGGATGAACAAGTGAAAATCGATACAATAATACTCGTTATATTCATATACTCATTACTTAACAACTGGTACGTTCACTCGTTTTCTTGACCGAACACGTCTTTTATTTAAGAAAAAAATTAATCCAAGACTGTCGGATGCGGTTGAAGGCAGTGTCCGCAGGCTTGTCAGAGATCGGAAATGGAGGTAAACAAGTATAAAATATCCCTACAATGACCTTATAAGTAACAGACACGATTGACAGTGTCTTTTCTCTTAGCATACAAGTTTAGTACGTGTGGCATTCCTCCAAGACGATGCAGGAAGCATACGACTACAATAGTGGACGTGAGTGTCGTACCTACGTTCGTTTGCGATGATTCTTATATCCATTCCAGGGGAAGTACTTGCCAAAATAAGCAGTTCTATAGAGTCCGACCCGACGAAGAACCGACTGCTCTATGTTATTGAGAAGGTGATAAAATCATATTTATGAGAGTAAACACCACTAATGATTTACATGGACATGGTCCGCTCACCCTTGTATTGTTTTCCAACAAAATTGCGATACTAAACGGATTCGTCGTGTATTTCAATTCAAGGACGCAAACTGGAAGGAGCGCTTCGAAATCAAGTTGTTTGAACAGCCTCGAACTTGGCGCGTTGTGAAACGGGTCACATCTGCAGAGCAGTCTGAAGACATGGACCGACGAGAGCAGACGTTCCATATACAAGGTATTTTAGTTGGAAAGAATCTTCCGCCTTTACAATTCCGCAGTAGGTCCGTAACTCCATCATCTATCTCAACTTCACAGCAGTATTAACTGGACTGTGTCTGTATCTCGTGAAGGAACCATCTGAAGGCCCGATTTCTGAGACAGGACGTGTTAATAACTGGATTTGGAGCCGAATGCTTTGACGTCGCGGCGGACGGGTTATTGACCATTTATTCGATGTTTTATCGACACTTACCTTCCCTGGAACAATTCGGTTTCACACAATACAATGGCCATCTCGCGCTCTCTTTCGGGAATAGATATTTCACTCCACGAGAAGTCGCACCCCTTGCGGAACCAGTAGAGCCTGACGAGGTGTTGAACGAAGACGGAAGCTTCGGAAAACTTCTCAGCTCGTTTTACCTGTCCTTTGTCTATACTGCCGACAATGTTGTGCGATTCTGGCAACAATTACGCGATGGCGACACGGACGACAGGTCGGCAAAAGAGCTCAACTGTATGAACTGCAGATTTATTAACTCCTCTCTGTTCCGTGCGTAGGCTCGTTTCGATCAGTCCCGCCAGGTTCCAGCCCGGAGACGTCGTAGATGTTGGCTTCAGCTGCATAGGTGTCCCGACTCGGGGTTCGGTAAAATTCGTTCCACTATTGCGACAAGTCACGCTTTTGGATGATCGCTTCAGCCAGGTATGTCAGATCGAATGTCTCTCAAGCACATATAGCTCTAGTTGCTTATTACATTTATTCTTGTCGGATAGGAGGCTATCAAACACAAGCTAAGGACGGCTGTTGCAAACAACATTGCATCTTCCTCGAAACGAACCGGGGTGCTATTGGAGACGTCGTATACGAAGAATACTTTCAAAAGAATGCGACTGGACGAAAGTCGAGAGACTGAAGAGAGCGAAATGTCAGAGCAATAGGGATTTTCAAACTGAAAGAAGTGTGACAATGGAAAGAAAGACTATTAGTACAGATGTGTACAGCGAAAGGGAATAGCTATATATATGTATTTCTATAACATCTTTCGTACTTTGATATGCAAGGAGTGGTGGACGAGTTCTCTAAGCTTAAGGATTGTTTCTGGCAACTAATTGCCTTCACGTTCGTTCGTTGGTAGTAAAAATCTATTGCATCCCTACATTTATCGAAGAAGTGCACGTCATGGACAGGCAGTCGAGCGGCAGCAGTATAGTGATGAGAGATATCGGGGTAGTATTCCTCGTGAGTGGAGGCTGTGTCGATTCTGTCGAAATGGTGTGGAGGATGAAGAACACGCGCCGCTCCTATGTGAGGGTAATGTGACGTCGCTAGACCTCTGGACGAGGTTTCTTGAAAAGGCTTTTACTGTGGATAGTAATGTACAGGCTTGCTGGGAGACCGTCTCCTCCTAGGAACTCATTTTCTGTTTCATCGCCAGTTGCTTCCAGATGTGGAGAAGTACATTTTCGATGTTTGCAGTATATGTGACGGGCGGGAAGTTTGGGTAGCAACACCAGACATGGATCAGGGTACCTCGCCGTAGGAATGTAGCATAAGCTTTTAGCCTTTGTATGATTTCGTGCCAGTATCGAGCATTGCGTGACAGTAAGGATGATGTCACCGATCAGAACAATACCCAGGGCTACATAGCATCCGTAGGATATCCGATAGCCTCATGCGACGCGATGTATGTAGCGCGGGCCCCGGCCGTTCCTGAGTGGGACCCAGTGCCGGTTCTCCTCCTCCTCCTCCTTCTCCTCCTCGGTAAAACGGTTTATAAATGTGGCTCCGGAGCTCGAACACGTTTGCTTCCTCATCGCGATCTCTCTGTCCGTCTGCTATTGGTCTCCTGGTTTCAAGTACACTTTTTTCACTGATCCGCTTGCTGAATCTCATGTTCGTTCCCAGTGCGCTAGAGCATCGGTCGTGGTTGGCGAGCACATTACAACCAAACATCAGCCATACGGGCTGTACTCGTCATGTACGTGTATGTAGGATAGCAGAAACGTCGTAACATTCATGCAATGTTCGCTGGGAGCAGTCTGTTATAGGGATAACTCTGCCACAATGGTACAATAAAGGTGCGGGTTTGATTAGCTTTCTTGCAATGGGTATAATGGGTGTGTTAGAGGATCTGTTCTAGGTTTCCGGACGAGAAATTAAATAGATCGCAGGAAAGACTGTTTGTTGTTGCCCCAGCGAGAAATTTGCGAATGCTTCTAGTGGATGAGAGTCTGAATTGAACTCCGGATCTAAGCTCCTTCTTCATACTCTCTAGCGTCGCTATTTTCAATGTTGGCGGTCTCACTTCCACAAAGGGTTCATCTACTGCTCTTTATTATATTCTCGGATCCAACCTTTATCTGTCCGTGGCTTTTCGAATCTGAATATTCTCTTATCCTCCTTTGAATTTAGGAAGAAGTTAAAACGAAATCAGCAACCCAATCACTGCTGGCACTATCTCGTGGAGATCTAGTACCATGTCTGTATGCAAGAACTTCTCCTTTCTTCTGTTTTCTTTCCCGTTTTCACGCATCAGTCACAATTAAAGGTTAGGTGCGCGCTAGAATCGTCTGGCGTCATATGTCATCAAATATTTATGTATCAGCCCACTCCATCTATAACCATTAAGGAACAAATCTCTAGGATAAGCTGTGATGGCGACACCATGTTCGCTTGCTAGAGACAGGGTAGGCCCTTTTAGGTGGGTTGGAGTGTCATGGCTGACCCTGCCGGCGCTCAGGATAATTTGGATCGCAACTTTCTTTGTCCTTGATGATACTGCTAAAGCAAAAACAGTTGTCGTTACAGCAATGGGTGTCTTTATGAGATGTAACACAGATAAGTCATGTGCGTTCTTTTTTTTCTACGTCTCCAAGGGGTCCGTGCTAAATGCCCTGACTTATGTTAATAGCAAGATTCGACGACCTTCTCGTTTTTTTACAATTACTGTTGGTACCGGTATGTATGCATTCCGTATACAGGCTGACACAGCAAAGTCAATCTTTAATATTTCCGTGCTATCATGGTTGGAAAGCCCACTCCTGTTCAAAGAGCACACATACAAATAAATACACGAAAGCTTCGAGAATGAACCATACGCACGTTCGCACGAATGATCTCGGCCTAGAGAACACGTATTGTGAGCAAGTTCGAATGTTTTCTAACACAGCTATATCTTAACGAAATGTAAAGGAGTACGCACTTCTTCTTCTGGTGTAAGATCACTGACGATATTGAAAAGGTCGCGAATTTGGTCGACGGTCTTGCCTTTCATCATTTCTGCTACTTTTCTGCACGCTATATCTCTAAAAAAAAAATGCATCAGAAACTGGAAGACATCTAACCTACAACAAAACCCCCTAACTCACAACAACGGTCTGATGTCAAGATAATTTGAAGCTAGGATGATTTCGAAGAGCATCTCTTGATCGACTGATATAAAGTTCCTGTCCCATTCATTCATGTCCGTAGTATGTCGTCGTGTACGATCTTCCTGGTCGTCTAATTCAGGTAACGGTTGACCTCTGTAATGCTCGCAGTACTCGAGAATCTGTCCGTTAATGGAACCGAAGGGACGCATCAATGAACGAAGAAATATGCTCGATACAATGAGCTGACTTTCTCAAATACGTCGCCAGTAATATCTGGCAACGGGATGGCTTCATCGCGATCCCCAATTACTAACCAGATCGGAAGTTTAGACGCACTGCTGGAGGGAAAGAATGGACTTAGGACTCACCATCGAACATACCTCTGACGAGCAGGCTACGCTCAATCACCTCCTCGTCTATATGAAACTCTCTGTGATCGGCAGTGATTAGATGAACCATCTTCCGATACAGTCGAAAAGATCGAAGAGTGCAACGACTGTAACGAGTATCTTGAAAGAGCTCTTATATCGTTTCTTCTTTATCCGTACGTGCCTTTTTAAACGTATACATGTATCGATCTATAATCCAGATATAACATATATAATAATATCTTTCAAGTGAGTTACCAGCTACCTTCTTTTTTTCAGATTCTTTTTCCCAATCCCATCTGCGTTTGTCACTTCTCTTAATTTTCACTGCCACATTTCTCCTACATTCCGGCACTTGGACATGAGCCAAGCAATATACTTACCTACCTACCTATCCGCAGTCCCAGTACTTCTTATCGTCTACGGTAATCAATAATATATATATACTATATACAACGTTTCGTTACCTCAATTGAATTGCAACCAATGACAATTACCTGATGGACACGAGTTGTACGCACTAGCACAGGTTAGCACCGTGTAAGCATATACATATCAGCATTTATCATTTCAAGTATTTACAGCGAACGAACAGGCACGCACGCACTTCCAATTGGAGACAATCGCGTCAGCGCACGCTCGTCATTGACAGCAGTTCTCGTTCACTCAGTGTGAAATTTAGTATAATTTATTTTTGACTGATCTTATCTCGACTACTCTACGTAATCCTCACATGTCATTTACAGGGAACCGTTCAACAGGCAGGCACGCACTTATGATTAGAGACAATAGCGTCAGCGCATGCTCGTCATCGAGAACAGTTTCCGTTCATTCAGTGCGAAATTTAGGATAACTTATTTTTGACAGCTACGATTAAAGACGATAGCGTCAGCTCACGCTCGTTATCGAGAACAGTTTTCGTTCATTCAGTGCGAAATTTAGGATAACTTATTTTTGACTGATCTTATCTCGTCTGCTCTGTGTAATCCTTACATGTCAGCTACAGTGAAGCATTCGACTGGAACAGGCAGGCTCGCAAGTACGATCGAAGACAATAACGTCAGCGCATGCTCGTTATTGCGAACAGATCTCGTTCATTCACTGTGAGGTACCTTTAGTATGGTCTTATCCTGACTTGCGAGTACGATTCATGGCGCCAGTGATTCGTAAGTAGCGTGTAGAGTATAAAAGGGCTTCCAGCACCCACCTGAATTAGATTGTGCCCACGAGAAAACCCTATATTCACGTCTTGCCATGGTGCTTCAAAGCTCTACTCTTCTCAAGCCGTTTCTCACTTCCATTGTGAGCATCAACGCAGAAGTCGTAAAGGTACGATCATAACACAGTCAAGCTCTCTCACTAATTCGGTCTCACGAGAACATCACGAAGCGCTTCGATAATACCCTTGTGATCAAGACAGGAGATAGCGGCGAGATCCTTGTTACAGGAATAAGTGACGAGGTGAGAATTTGGCCTCGATTGAACGGACGTACTAAACTCGTTTTTAGGACCTCGCGTCACTGACCAAGTACATCGAAGTGATCGGCGAAGTTGTGGCTCCAGATCTTATCGGTTGCGAGCGTGTCGTTAACTTGGGAAATGTCCAGAGTGGGTACTTTCAGTAGTCAACCGTGACACAACAACTGGAAGATCGGCTACACAGATAACACGGACGCAACTGTGAAGCTCGTCCGGCGCGACTTGCATATCGAAGAAGTTATGGCAGAGGTTCTCAAAAACAACCGAGATGTTTAGTTGTCAGCACGAAAGAAAGTTTCCCAAGAAGAGCCAGGGAAGAAAACGGAAGGAAGCGGAAATTGCTTGAATCTGATATCTGTGACCGAAACCAGAAATGGAAGTTAGTGTAAAGGACCGATATTTGTAGTCATGACTGTAGTATTGTTTCTACAAAAAATCGACATATGTATCTGCAAGTGGATCACGAAATCGATTGGACTGTTGTACAGCTCAGCCGAGAAAATACCGTTCATCGGAAGTCTCTCGATGTACTTCAGCGACAGTGCGCCCGGGCCACTGTCGCCCGACGACGTTAACCATATGTTCGGCCTTATCGACGTCTGAAGCAAAACGTTAACAGCTCTCCACATTGAAACAGAAGATCACAACATAGCATACCTCACGAGAACCACAGTACTCAGCACACGGTTGCGGGTTGTGAAGGAGTGGTCCTTGCCATTGAAGATAACACTCCCAACGACGACTGAGGAACAGATAGGTATATTGACCGGCTCGGGACAGGACAATCTAATGTTGCTCAATTTTTCGCCACCAATCATATGATGGAACATGTGATTCCATCACACATTTAAGCGCGTATCTCAAGACACCCGACGGTACGGCATACTGTCACTTCTCAAAACAATATCGGATTCCTCCATCTACCGTTGTTGCAATTCCTCCGTGTCCACTACAAGCTATCCGTGGTAGACTTCTGGAGATGACATCGACACCCGGAGATGTCTCTCACCTACGTCCTGACACTGGAATGGACGATCCGGACATTTTTTCCTGTACATTGTAGAGCTCAGCAGAGCTGTGGATCATTGGGTTGGCATCCTGTAGAGGGGTGATAGGCGGAGCATGACGGAGTCGTTCGCGATCGATGGATAGGAGGACATGCTCGAGGACATGTGCTGCAATACAATATTCACCAATCCCCGTCTGCCCTCGGAGCTGGATTCACTGTCGTCAGAATCGTAACCGGGTCGCAGAGGCCAGGAGGGAGAGATCTATAGAAAAAGGTGTTGTCGTACATGAACCGACAGGGGCTCTTGCTATATCACGCTCATGGGACAGAGGACTTACACGGTCAATGTAGGTGGACGAATGGAATAGTTCTGTTAATCCTTGCATGTTCTGGACTGACCGGGGGGGGTTGTTTTTTTTCTTCTTCCCACTTTTTTCTTAAAAACATTTTTTCGCGTCGTCATACTCTACCCATTACGTAGACTTGGAGTCAAGCACTTCCGTTCACTGCCAAACTATTCGGAGACGTTGACTTACCTTTAGTTAGACGAGATGTAGTGTTCACTCTAATATAAGCGCAGAGGTGTGAAAGGCTCAGAAGAAAAGCCATTGCGACAATTCGTATACGAGAGCACAAAAGTAGCCTAATGTACATCTCATTGTGATAGGAGTAAAACTTTAAGTATGCAGCATTAACGACAACATAGACTGTACCTGCAGAGCGAAAGAAATGCGCAGTGGATGTTTGGGATTTGCACCTAACGCCATAAGAATTCGCAGTAGAATTAGCGGCACCGTAAGTAACAATAATGCACAGGACTATCAAAAAGGAACGCGACGCACAATTGGCGCGGGCGTCTCATCTGCGGAGCATATCATAAGTATCGCTGATGCTTTTTTGTTTTTTGGAGGGTGRGGGGTGGGGGAAAGGAGAGGAGGTAGCGATAGATAGCAGGCGGATGTGCTGTAATAGCGGGAGCGATTTGGTGAGGAGATGGAAGAGCATATGATATCTATACGCGTTGTGAATAAAGGGAAAGTGCACGGTGGGTGTAGTACAGTGGTTATTGTAAGCTTTCGCATCGGGAACGAGCAGTAGTCAAGATTGCGAGCAAGGAACTAAATGAGAGGTCAGATGGCTTCCTCGATGGTGAGAGGCCTAAACTTACCCTATATCATGCCGACTTCAATTAGACATCAGGAGCTGTTCAAACGCTGCTGAGGTCCGCCGTGTTTCCGTCCAGCTCACGTCTGCCCTTGGGAGAGGATGGCGGTACAGGAGTATCCTCTTCGTCAGAGGCAACCGTAGGAGAGGGCGGCGGTTCGTCCACGGGACCCTCATCATCATATGGCTCGCTCATCCGCCGGTCAACAGACACATTACAATCCTTTACAGCGCCGACATCCTGCGCATCAGCCACAGCCATGGCACGGGCCACGTCACCGTTGACAAGGGTTCCTTGACGCACTAAATTCTGGCTGGTGAAGTTCCAATCAACATCCAAAACATATTCGTCATCAGGGGTTTCGGCCGTATAGTGTAGGAGTGTTTGTCCCGAAGAGACAGTGTCGTCGAGTTCCATGCTGTTCTCATCACATCGACTCATAGCAGCACTCGTACTCGCATCATCGTCTTTATCGGCGTTTTGGGATCCTACGTTTGGATGGAGTTTTTTTGGATCAACAAGCAAGTGTTTGAGCTGGTAGTAAGCTAAATTGTTCCAGGTCAATTGAGAGGTCATGGTTGTGGTAGTGAAAGGAAGAACGACACCTTAGATAAGTTCGAACATAACATATAATATGTATAATACTTTTTGCAAACTTCGTGAATTAAGTGAAAAGGTCTGAAAAAGAGAAGATGAATGCCGGAAATAGCGGTGGAAGTGAATGTCCTTTGTATTGGTTTATTTACTGATTTGATTGACGGTGCCACGCGATGTTAGCAATATGCTTTAACATCTAAATACTACGCAGGAAGTTCAACGACTGAAGAGTACCAGCGTATGGCGTACAAAACGTGTTTTCGGTGAACGATTTGTCCCCCTACCTCAGCGTCGCGGTCTTGGCGGTTGTACGAACTAACGCTGGAACGTTATGAGCACACGCGTATCTGTCTATACGGCGAGACGCGTCATGTAGGTTTCAGCGGAAGATTGACTCGTTTTTTAAAATAGGCAAGTACGTTTTCTTCATCTTCGGCACTGTATGGCGAGGGTCTGTCATCGCATGTCTGTAGTGCCAGGAACGGTACGCGTCAAAAGACCTCTCGCGAGCAAGTTTTTGATCTGCAGTCTCGAGTTTCGAAAGGATTCCGCTGGGAAGTATAGAGGCTGTACGTCCTCCGTTCAACTTTCCGCATATCGGGACGGAACGGTGTGCTGGGTTAAGGCAGTAGCGGATTGGCCCGGAGGTGTGGTCGCTGCCAACAAGGTGCTTCTCGGCTATGCTACGGTACGCATACATGTCTATATCCTATGACTATGTACTCCTAACCCCGGCCATCCCTAGCACACCAATTTGACCACAAAAACTGAATAGAAGCAATGAAGGACTCGTGCTATCCGACCATTGACTCCTCGGAAGCGACGGTGTCATGGATCTTCACGACAGCTGGACCTGTATTCAGTGGGATTCTGCGAAGGTGAAGAAAATCGGAAACAAGATCTGACACATTACCGCTAACCGTAGACGTCGGCTCCTGATTTGGACTGAGTAAGCAGGAAAGCTAGGACTGGACAATTCATTACTGTCGACACGAGGGAGACTCTCTTGATTTGTTAAAGGATAGCGTCAGACATGTCAGTTGTGAGAGGGGCCCGCCTGGACAATCCACTGGAGTTAGAGTTGATGATGTCGATGAAGGGATCCTATTCGTTAGTGGCAAAATACATGCATGATGTACTATTGATGTGTGATTCAACACCGATATGGGTTGAGCCGGAATTTCGAAGATGAGAGAAGTTGGGCAGTAGGTAAAAAACAGACTCTAAACTTTCTCATGCGTCAAGTCCCGTTTAGGTGTATAAAGGAACTCAGTGCTTTCCGTTGCGCCTCTTGCTACTGACTCACCTCGAACTTCTTCGATATACCGCACCAGATTACGCTTTTCCCTGTCAAATTCTCGTCAGGCAGGGATGCGACCCCTCAGCGAGCATAGTCCCTCCGTAGGTTCGACTCCGAGACCACAACTTCTTGACCTCAACTCACGTCGACGACTCGATCGTTCGTATCCAATTTTGCAGAACCAGAATCCAACGATTCTCTCGATCCCGTCGTTCCTCCAGATCTGCCTTATCGGCGGAAGAATCAAGGTATGTGACTCTGTATGTTGCTTTTTACTTTCCTTGTTCTCAGCTTCTTCTGAGTACTTAGCATGCATCTCATGTCATAAAACGAAGCTTCGATGTAAAAAGTCAACACCAAATAGTCATTCTTGCGATAGATGTGTGAAGAAGGACTTGGGCAAGTATTTGATTACACTTCATTCACTGTGATACTATGACTTTCATGCACGAATCCTTTTCCGCTTTATCGACTGGGAGGCTAATTGCGTTACTCAAACCAGAATGTACATTTAAGACAATGCAAAAAAGGCCTGGGCCGCCAAAGGGCTCCAAGCACGGAAACCCTACGAAGCACAAAATCGTTGAAGAACGCATTCGAATTCCGACCGACTTCAACCCTTGGGGTGAACACAATACTTCTGCTTATGCAGAGCGGAAAACTGCTGAACTTACCGCCGATGGTCTAACCTCGCGTGACAGAGTGGGTGTTATTGACCCTATTTGCTATAAAATATCTTGACATGTATTCGTCATACCCATCTTAGAAGCAAATAAACGACCATCTCCAATTTCTCGGGACTTCGGTGTTTTTCGTTTCCCAGGTATGATCCCTAGCGTCTGCACCATTTCACCTAGTATAATGTGCTATACCATGCGACACGGAAGAAAACAAGTGACGATTGTGTCAATAGAGCGTGCAACGCTGACATCGTCTTTTTACTCCACAAACCACCGGTCTCTACTGCTCCTCACCCACATACGGATATGTCGTGTCTGCTATCGTCAGAAGATACAACGAAAGCCCAGTATCATTCATCCAATCTCTGCACCGCTAACGGAGAACATACAATGTATACAACTAATTATGCCGCAGCTTATGATCTTGACAATCTCCATATTCCACCTGACAACCCGTTCATCTCAGCTTCTACCAACGGAAATTGGGTAATGTCTTTGTCGCCGTTACAGTTCGAAAAGGGGCGGGAATTAGGGTACCCACCTACAGAGCATGCTGAGGTATCACTGACTGCGGTAGGGCTTGATTCCAGTCCTCTTGTCACCACTAGCGATGTGGACTGCCTCACTGCAGCACAGATATCAGGATACCAATCCGTGGATCTGATGGTTCCCGGGTATCATCCGCCTTATGATTGCGAGGTAGATTACCTCCACAATGATGCACGACAAGTGGGATTTCACGGAACCGATACGGTGGGACTTGCATATCATACGCCTTCCAACAATGAAAGAGGTTACCTATACAACACAGTGACAGGTTTCCCAGAAACACAAGCAACGATAGGGTTCGCCTATCCTCCAGACTTCAGCAGTGACGTATTGGCGGCCTACCTGTACAGCAACAACATACCGATAGGATTTCCAGAGTCACATCCGATCGGGCCTGACCACCTTCCTGCCTGCAGTGGTGAAGTGTTGGCGGACTACCCTTATGCTGAGATGCAGATGGGATATCTTGGAACCTCTATCACGACCTTTCACATTCCGAATTCTAGTGATGGACCGAATTATTATGCCGACGCTAATATTTGGAGGGAAGATCTTCAGAGGGATTGGAGTTACGGACAGTCAAGTCAATGTTGTGGAATACCACCAATAATGTATGTGACCTCTTATCTGTTGTCTGTGTTTTCGAAGACCTTTTCACCACCTTTACGCTGCAGATAAGTTTAGCCTCTCTAGCCTCCCTGACTCCCGACCCTCACGCTTTCGTCCTGCGGAATGTGTCTAGCACTTGAAGCCATCCAAGGGACGTTACCGGTTCCACCACATTGTCGTCTGACAATTTGGACTGTCGGGGAATTTACTTTGTCGGCGGGCTTTCGACGCCGGGATCCGCAGAGAGGGACCGTCTCCTTGTAGTCTTTCTACAGTTAGTATACGTGCATACAAAACGTACGACAAGACGTTGATCCAGTATCAGACGGTTGCGGATAGGGCATGAACAATTGTAAAAAATCCTATATTCCCATGTAGAATATCGCTGGACATTACGGAACGAACACACAGGATTGTCTCCAGGAGTTGCTGATACGTAGTAATTAACGCGGCGTAGCTCGCCACGTCCGATGCCGAGTGTCGGCGTTATCGCATACCTATCACGCTCTGAATACTGCCACTCCATGAAGTACCAATGATTTTTTAAATGACGCTATCCCAGGAACATCAACACAGCCCATTACCTACTAGTACAAATGATGGAATCCATAGAGCACGACAAACACCGATCGTTAAAGACATACAAATCACATAAAGAAAACACCGAAGTCTGAATACCGTGATGAAGACAAATTTACTTCTCATCCTCCCTAGAACCCAATAACACGACAAACTGGAGATCGAACGACTGGACCAGCCCACTCTGCAATGCATAATGGTCCTTTCCAGCCTTATAGGTATGTGTCGTATAGCCGACGCACACAATCGAATCTGCCGGTATGTCGGATTCACCATCCATATATCGAGGCAGTTCACGCCGCGCAAGAGTTTGCAAACCACCCTGGTCAAATTGAAACGGACCATCATCGCCACGTTTCCAACCATCATAGAGTGGGACTGAAGTGCCAAGGTATCGAATGCCCTCATTCAGTAAAGACGCAACGACTTCCGATAACGAAAACAAGACACACACCGTCAGCATTGAAGCCCAAGGTAGAAGGATAGAAGACATGATCAGCCACTGACGCACGCATCCTCGGGAGCGAAGCAAAGCGCCGACCCACACCTAAGAGGAAAGGACAGAAGTCAACAGCTTATCCAACTTACTCCCGCATCTCACGATAATAACACGCACTAGCAGTTCCACCAGCGGCCTGGGCCCGGTCCTCGTAGGTTCCATCAGGCCTAGTCCCGAATGTTAAGGCATCGTCCCGCATAGACGAAATCACCTCCGCGTAGCCATATGCGTACCCCAAATAAGTGAAAGTCCGCTCTAGATCTTGCTTCAACAGCTCGCACTCGATTCTGCGGACACGACTGTTCGTCCCATACTGCCCAGGTACAACGACTTCACATTGACGGACGATCGCAAGGGACAGGAACAACGCGTTATACGACGCGCTGATGCCTACCGGTACAAGTCGCATTGACCCGGCTGTTCCCGGCACAGCACGCACCAACCTGGGATCAGACCTGGAAGGGTTCACATAGACACCACTGTTCTTTAGCTGAACGAAGGACCTCAAAGACCTCGGAAAAAGTCAGTAACCGCAATAACCGCACACAAACTACGGAAAAGTAAGACAAGCCAGACGGCACGGATGCAAAATCGTACTATCCATCCAAAAACAACAGAAACAATTCCGTTACAAAGACTTGAAACCACACACCTGCGTACATTCTTGTCGAAAGCGTCCCACAAAATAGAAAAAGTCGGATTCGCCCCGGCGTTAGGACCGTCATCCTGCCAGTGGGTGTAAACGTTCACGCATCTACATAGTAACAAAATAAGAAACAGAAAAGGAATAACAGGTTACAGCTTACGGCAAGTTAACAACGTCTCGATAGAGAGACCTCAATCTTTCATCGATCAGCTCCACAGACAAACAACCCTCGACCACGATAGAAGTGTCATATACCGCATCCTTGTCGCCTCCTTCAGAAGACGATTCCAATAGATCGCGAGAGCCTTCGTGTCCAGTAGTCACTTCACCGGGCAAAGCATCATCGTTGTCTTTAGCCTTCCCCTTCACGGAAGTAGATACGCCAGCTTGCGGATGATAACCCGTAAGGTTCAAGATAGCAAACGCACCCAGGAAGAACAAAGAGACACGCACGCTCAACCTCCCGCACGTCATCTAGGACACTGCCAGCGATCGGCACTTTGACAGCACCCACACCCGATCCTTTCGCTTGCGCACCCCTATGACCGACGGACGACTTCTTGTCGAGGAACGAGACATCCCCCACCTCCGGATGAGACAGCGTACTGGCGTGCCCACCCTTCGCACCACCTGAAGTCAATAAGCGAAAATCCGTAACACACAGTGAAGCCCGAAGCTTACCAACTGAAGCAGGAATGGTCCGACCATCGTCAATTCGATCACGCTATCGAGACATGCGCAAAAACGACGTCACGTCGTCAGAGCGAACAGTCACAAACTAGACAAAGAAATACGCCTACCTCAGCCGCACTACTAGGCGTCTGATACCTGTAACTGGGACTTCTGAACCACCAAGATCAACCGATACTGCCACCGCGGCGGGAAGAGATTACACGAACTCACCGAGAAACGGCGACATTTGCACGAGCGCCCGTCTCGACATCAAGACGGACCCTCTTATTGTCCTGCACCCGTGGAAGGACGCGAGACCCAAGAACTTGATGCGGTTCAACATCTTCATCGAGATCCCTAAAGGGAGTTGACTAGTCGATCGTTGTTTTTCAGAAATGCAAACCTACGATAGTGTTCCCAGACTCCCGTCATCCGCAAGGTCGGATTGGGCCCGCTTCTCTCCGACAATAGCGGAACCTTCAAACCGCTGCGTCGAAATGCGAGGACCCTTGCCGGAAGCGACAGCATCGTCACCAGCATCAGAACTGGCCAGATCAACGTCCAGAGGCGCAGTATCTGCGATAAACATGAGACCTGATGTACGGTAATGCAGCAGAGAACATAAGAAGTGAAGAGAACTGCGAAATAGAATGTAGAGAGCGCCGTGTCATATCACGGACAACGAGTCGAAAGACTATAAAAACGCAAGGATCGCCATCTAGACAGGAACGACACTGCGCCCTTGAACACTCTTTAAAAACAACCGTCACAGGGCCCAAACTAGTGCCGCAGACCAGATACGACAGATCGCGGCACGTCCGGCTTACAGTCTCTATTCCGTAACTGAATAGTGCTCAGCACCTCAGCATAGAATCCAACGATCGCTGCACGTCCACCGAAATGCGAATACAAAACACAACTCACCGTTGTTGACTTTGATACTGGTAGATGAAAAGGTTAGCACACATCGATAAAGCAAACTCTTGTCGAGGACAGCCCTCGGGGCAGACACAGACTTCTCTCGTAGATCCGCCGTATGAGCAGACCACAAGACGCAAGGGACTTACAAGTGTAGCGCAAAAAAATGCAATACAATTCACTGACCTGGACACGTTGATTGAAGATGTTTCATCAATTCCCGCACTTTGCGAGGCAGTGTGTTCATCTACGGTCCTCCCTTTTTCCACTCTGCTCTGTCGAGATCGAGTAACCCTATTTTTTATAGAACGTGAGTTCCTCCACCGTATCGACTTCCGAACATCACTCACTTAACAGTACTTTCTGACAGTTGCTCTGCTGCTTTCGCTCTTCGAGTCGACATCCGTCGTTCCCTTCAGTATCGTACGGTATCAGTTTCGCTTCCGCTACATTGGAGGAAAAACTTTTACCCACATAACCGTGAGAATTCTTTTTGTTCTTTATCTGAAGAAAGTGGCGCCATTCACGACAAGACGAGCAACCGCGATTTGACAGTCCTTTTATATATTTGCACCTATATACTATCTCTACCAACAGAAAACGAGCATTTCTTTTTTCTTTTTTTTTCCAAAAGAAATCATAATCGGTGTCAGCAATCCCACCTCAGAGATTCGCCTCTAAAGATAGGCACCTAAGATCACGTACGCAGCGTTGCGTGATAAAGAATCCATACATAAAGTCTTACCGATCATTAGGGTCTTTACCATCAGCGTGTGGGGTCAGAATACCTATAACAAGGGAGGAAGGAAGGTGGTATATTACGGAAATGGTCCCTAGACAGAAAGGCCGGAGTCATCAGGCTACGCCGTCCGACGTCTTGCAACATACAACACGTAATGTGCTTACGTTATCTCATACGGCACAATTTTATCTAGCTCCCAACCGAAAGGAATTGCGTGAAGCACAATCAGTACATCTTTCGTATAACGGTTTGGATCGTCTCGTCCTAGACATACGGTCGGATGTTTCTGCAGCTCAAGAGAACACAACACATTCGGTAACACGTTCCATTATGGTATCAGCTAACTGATATTTTTTCAAGAACAATTAGTTACAAAATCGCTGGAGGTCTGTCATTCACCGCGCGTGTGTATATAACTCAAAGGGAAAGATACCAATGCGGTTCCAATAAGATTCCCGGAAAACGGGAATCGATGACAGGTTCCGCGTCCCATCCTCATGAAAGACAGACGCATTATTAGGATCCGAGAGGCGTTGCTCATATCTGCCATACATTGTATAATATATTACGCACGGAGTTGCTTTCAGACGATGATTCTGAAAGGTTCGAAGTCTCGAGGTGGAAGGAGGGGGCTCCAGCACATCAGCGCAAGTGTCGTCCAACGAATAAACTCGATTTCACGAATTCCGGAGGCGGCATGACAGAGTTCATCCTGTATATACGTTGCTGTATACTTGAACGTCTTGCGATTTAGGCTAGGGCTTTGGGATAGAACCGTTGCGTTCTGTCGCACACTGCTCCGCATTCGTTTCGATTCCAGAGCCAGACTACGTGGTAGACTATAAGTGCTTTCCTTCTTTGACTCCGCTTGCTCGCGAGGTGGACTTTTCACCTCCTATCAGACGGACAACGCCTCATCGTCTTTCAAAAGGAAGATTAGGAATTGACGAAAGTAAGAAACTACAGATAGGCAGAAACGAATTGATTAGAAGTATACGTATTATACGTATTATTACAGGGACTACTGTCGACGTTTAATTTAATAAGCGCCTGGACGAATATATCCCGCGACACATAATCTCAATCTCAGACAACTTCGCACTAAAATGCCACCATCCACATCTTGGGACGACTCACATTGCAACTCTCTTTCTCCAACGATTTCACCTCAAGATCTTGTATTATGACAGCGGTCCGTTTCTTCTTGCGTCCTTTTCAGCTGTATGGTCTCGCCCTTCCGTACGAGAACATGCCGGGATTGCTAACAGTGTATGTTTACTATTTGACATCATTTTAGAGGAACAATGCGACATTAAGACATTTCCTTCAGACGGCTCAAAGGAAATCAACTACTATCTACCTCGCGGATGACGCGGAATGCGACCTGACTGGGTTTTATCTGGATTGCATACCGAACGCTGTGGGCGATGCTCCAGAGTCGCTCTATTCCCAGTGCAGCGATTAGAACTGCAGGATTTAGAACCTGCTTTGCGGCAACACCTGCCGCTTACTATCTTAACATCTGTTGTTCCCGTGCTTCCAATCATTTCGTGTCTGATAATCGTGTACTTCCGAACGATATAGGGCTTTGCCTTACCCGTCGTCTTCGCCCGAAATCATCGATTACCTCCCTGTGATCGGCGCTGAAGAAGTGTATGTCAGGCGAAGAAGCCATCTCTCCATTGTACCTCTCGTATTCGTGGATGGCTTGATAGGCAGGACGAGCGTCGAGGTTGTTATTGTTGAATGAGGGACATGGGGTGCTTGTGTCGAAGATAATTTAACGCTTGACATCGATCTTGAAGATTTGTGACCACGCGGTCTTCTTTTTCTGCAGAGCACTTACGGCCATCTGTTTGAAGATATCCCCGTTCCTCGACCTGGTACAATATTCTCCCGCACGATATATTCCCGCCTGGATCCCTGGATGTTGCACTTGGAAGAGCAAACTTCGCTTCTGCCCTTTGAAGGGACAGGAACGACTTTTACGGACGAGGTGGGACTTGAAGCGAACGAGAGGTACACGGGTTTTAAAGACGGACCGAGTGGTACACCCACAAATCCAGACGAGTGTCTTGTTCACTGAACCGGTATCCATACCACCGTCCCGACTACCCTACCAGCTCCGAGTTGCCTTCGTCGACGTGTATCTCCATCTCAGCTTCTCATACCCGCGACCGTCCAACCCGCCTCTCCGGACGTTTATCGCATACATTGTCTTCTTTGTCCACCGACCTTTATCGACTCACTCTTACCGCATAAACTTGTTCCCTCCTTCGAATTCACACCCGACACGGTCTACTGTCTGGACGAGGAATAGTAATGGCCATCTCGACAAGGCTATGCAGGACCTGCTGGACAGCGGCTACACGCCAGACAAGTTTGCTGACCCGATTTGCCGGTTGGATATACAGCATAATAGATATAAGCTACCTCAGCTTCAATAGCATCCGCCTGCTGCCTTTTCTACCGTCAACGGTACTTTAGGCCGCAGAGGTTCCATTGATGCTCCAATTGCACCCTTGGTGTCGTCTCTTTCGTGTATTTCTCATCCTTCATGTCCTCCACATTACGGACATAAGCACTCTTGCACTCGCGGCCAACATATTTCCTCCGCAGACTGCTATTCGAACTCCAACCACAAGTCACACCTTTTAATACAATGTTAGCCTGGCTGATCCCGACCAGCTCAGTCCTCGTCTTCCTCTATCTCGTCATACACCGCTACGCCGAACCCTTCTGCCTACAACCCTTACTGTTCTAGCTCCTCTATGCATAGCATTAATAGCGAGCACGCAAAAAATCCCGGACAGAAGTGGCCTCCTGTTTTCTATATAGACTCCATTTCGAACGTGTCACTTACGACTTGATCACGTTTCGAGGAGTTTAACCAAATTTTTCCATGGCGTTTCACGCCCATATAGGATGGGAGGTTAAATGATTTGGCCCTCTGACGTGTGGATCGGAGATGCATATTCGCGCATCATCTGGTGTTTCTTCAAATCCCAAACCAACTTCTCCTCTGACACATTCTCTACCTCATCTGCAACCCCGAGACCGTTGTCACCTCGCTCCAGCATCGATTCTTATATATCCGACTCTTCTTCGAGCATCAACTACAGCAATAATAGCAGTAGAGTGGGAGCGGGGAGGCCCACGACCTCCATGCTGTCAAAGAAATGAGGCCGGGGGGTGCTCGGCGGCGAGAAAGGCCGTGGGTGTGACTCGGGGTGGGAGTGTATGGTTCATCCAGGCCAACGTCTGTTAGTGAACAGGCTGGTTTTGAGGCACTTAGGGGAGGTCTGGAGAACGTTGCCTCATCCTGGTGACGAGGCAGTATCCGATGTACGTGCAAATTCCGACGTGGACCTTGATACGTCGGCCAAGCAAACGCTCTTTAGTGTTCCTTCAATAGTGTTGCGGGAAAGGCGATGGGTAAGGATCCGAGGAGACGACTTGGGCCCAGGACTGTTGTGACAGCTATCAAGTCAGTGCTTCATGTTTTTTTCTCCTCTTGGAACTAATTATGTTTCTACAGGACGTTCGTACATGCGTATCCCGATGTTGTGATGGACATCTCGGTTGCCACCGATGCAACGCTGTACTTGACGGACTTGTATACTGCTTCTCGTCGTGCTAGCTCTACCTCGTATTTCCTGTACAGGTCTTAGGGTGATCGACCTGTCTTATTTCTCCGTGGGACCGGGTCGGGTTTAGGCAACGTAAACAATATCTACTATGATGCCGCGAATAAGTCGGAATATACGGAATGAGAGACGTCTTCTGCGTGTCTTACGCCTACCAGCACGGGCTTAAACAACACGTCGAGCATTGCATGCCCTCTCTTTATCTCGTACGGTGACTGGTCCCTGGTGTCATTTTGCTCATCAGAACTGTCGAGAATATAATTTCTCACAACAAGGCGTCATATTTTACGCACGAAATTCGCGAGTTTTTCCTTGAAGTATCCTTACATAGTCACCCCGCTTGAAATCCAGAACATGATGGTCCGGCGTTGTCTTATCATCGAGTCTTGCACACCCAACTACTGTCGCGCTTATCGAAATTCGCGAACTCCCTGGGAGGCGCCAAAGTGCGTGCGGTCATCAGACTATCTCACACAGAGCTTTCAAAAGCCCGGAGAGCCTTAGAGCCTAAAAGACCTGTTTAGAAGGCGCTCACGTGGGACGTACCATTGTGGTTCACTGAGAGAGTTCACTCCAACGCCTTGCAGTCCGGGTATAGCGAAGACCACGTCTTCAGCATGTGATCAGAGTGCTTACTGTTATCTTGTCACTTCGATCACTCTTCCCCGAATTCAACCACTGTGAAGGACCGTCCATTCTTCATTTTCGTTCGCTTCCCATCCCCAATGAAAGGTGCAACTCCAGTTGAATTACTATCACAGACCCTTTCCTCCACTGCCATATAAGGATCCATGAAATCTATTATGGACAGACTTGTTTTAAAGCGATGATATTGAGCGAGCAGAGCGGATTGAAGTCTTCAGACCGAAGAAGGAACCTCCAATACATGAACACAGGCAAGGGTGTCGTCACGCAAGTAAACTCAATTCCGCGACTCCTGGAGGGGGCATGACAGAGCTGGCGTTGTATGTCCAGTCATATAATTGAACATCCTGTAATTCAGGCCAGGGCATTACTTTAGAGCCGTTATGTTCTATCGCAGAGTGCTCCGTTTCCATTACAAAGTTACACGGTACACTATGAGCGGTTCTTTGTCTTCCTGTCTCTGCTCGTTCGCGAGGTGTACTCTTCGACTGCTGCCAGACGGACAATACAGTTCACAGCAGATTGCTCTATAACAATTCCACGTTAACCCCCAGCGTCAAAAGTCTGACTTCCTAAAGAAATACCCTATGAAAAGCTCCTAGTGACTAACAGTCAATTCCGCGCGGCATTTGACCTCAATTACCTTTGTTCCCCATGCATCGAAAGGCAGGGTACGCTGAGTTCGTCCATGATCCAATGCTGGTCTGTGGCTTGAATGTATGGCGCAAACATCGAGGACATGCAGCAGACCCAACGTAGCGACTACAAGAAGCTCCTCCCACGACGTTGATCGGTCGAGAGCGTCATGAATTCAAGCTAGCTGTTCAAGGAGTGCTACTTCAACCTACTAATTTGCTATTCCTGTCTATGTAACCCTGCACGAGGTTGCGGACTATGGGGCAGGAGTACGAAGCTGAGACTTCGGGAAAGTGCAACAACACAACCAAGCTGGGCTGATGCGATGTTCCTCCCAACGATTTCATCTCCTTCATCTCTTTAGCTTCTCGTCGACGTGGATGCCTCAAGTATTTAGTAAGGAGCTACTCAAGCTCGAGACAAGTACTGGACATACCTCTAAATTACTATAGTTCGGAACTTCTTCTTCGCCATTTGCACAAATACACTCATGTCCGGATTGTCGTGCTTCCTGCTCCTTTCTCCCCTGCTTGAAGGAGGATCGATGAAGCTGACGACTATAATCCTGGTGCTTCTCGAGCGGACTAGAATTAGATCAAGTCTACCAGGAACACCTTCTAAGTTACTAACAGATACTGGCGTCACCAAAGCCCAATTCGATCCCTGGCTCGGATAATGCTAACAAAGACGAAAGCACGACCTGGTTCGAATCGACTTAAGTGTCACACCCGGAAGCCGCTGACATGGGTCGCGCCTTGCCTTCGTCTAACTTTCTTCTGCGCAGAAAGACATCGAAGCAGAGATCGACCGCACGAGCCAAGATGTGAGAGTCGGTTGGTATGTTACTGTCAATGGGGGCATTTCAATGCATGTAGGAAGGCTATAGCGAGCGCCCGAACCGAGTCTGCTCAAGAAATGACAGGTCACACCATTCTTTTCGTTTCCCTGTTATTCTTCCAATGATTGCATAACTGCTAGGAGGAGTGGAATCATGAACATCAACTTACTACATTCAATTGACATAGCACTAGCCATTGAGGTGTCAAACGCTCCTAAATCCTTGTCCTATGTTGATTGCACTGGCTGGTCCTTCAGCTCAGGGAGTCCTTCTTTAGGCTACAGCAAGAAATTGGCAT
>RCHF01000263.1:0-26520 GCA_003987895.1 Neonothopanus nambi
GAAGAGAGTGATGGACTCACTTGCATCACTCCCCTCGTCATTGACAAAGAGAACAGTGCGATAGACTCACTCCTGTCACTCCGTTGAGAGGGGAATTGTGACATGTAAACTTTTCAAAATATATTGATTCAATGACGATGTACAAGTGACTGTTGGGATTGGGACTAGGTGACATTAAAGGAGGAGGTGAAGGTTGTTGAGGGAATTAGGCGGGAGGAAGCAATTAGGGGGACGCCTACAGGCTGTTTAATAAAACAGGGCAAGTTAGTGGGAGGTAGGGTGAATTGGGTAGTTGAAGAGTACGCACAACAACCTGAGTCCCTGCAAAACTATTCTGTAACTCCAAATACAAAGCCACACTCGTTATGACAAATGTGCTATTAACACTTTCAACGAAGTTTTGAAGGGGTTCGAAGGTGGTTGATGCGTTGGAGAGCGTGTGTGTTGGTGAGGCATAAAAGAAGGACGAGGAGGGACGAGGATTCCACTCCAGCCTGCATTAACAAAGTTAGTGACAGGAAGGAAAGAAAAGGGAAAAGGGACAGGAGACACACCCATCACTCGCCTACCCAACGGAATTCTCATGCGTTGGTGAAGCATAAAAGAAGGAGGACAAGGGGACGAGGATTCCGCTCCAGCCTGGAAGAGAATTGACCAATTTAGTGACAGAAAGAAAAGGAAAGGAGGAAGGAAACACACCATCACTCGCCCACCCAACAGAATTCTCAATAAGAACTTCTAATACATCCTTCACTTGAGAAATATCTGCAGTGTACTACCCTGCGACACTACGACCGACATTCAATGTTAGTGACACACACTTCAGCAAGCAGCAAGACAGAAAACACCTACACAGTATACCCGGTCGCAGGTAAAGCCCTCATCACAACACTGAGCACAACACCGAATGTACCTCCACCTCCACCACGTAAAGCGAAGAAGAGGTCTTGGTTTGGCAGTCGTTGGCTATGAGGTGGGCACCTGTTGGGACAACTATTTCGTATTGGAGCTGTTGGGGTTGGAATGGGTGAGTCGTGTCCAGAGGAAAAGCCTGAGGTGAAAGGAGATAGGGTGGACGGGATGGAAGGTGATGTTCAAGTGCAGAAGGTGGAGGGAAAAGGGAAGGAAAAGAGGGAACGGAGGGAAAAAAGGGAGGAAAAGACATACAACTCTATCAACCCCAAGCCCATAAAAATTCGACACGGGACTATGTCCACCTCCCTGTATATATCCACCCGCAGCGTCAACCGCACCATCCGTACCACCAGGCAATGTAATGTTATTTTCGTCTGCGAATTCAAAGACTTGGGAGAATTGGACGGACGCCGGCCTGCGGGGTGGGTGAATGGGTGAGCAGGAAGGTTAGAAAAGAGACAACGTACACCAAATGTCGCAGCGGCTATTGGGGTAGTATTTGCTGGACAACCAGCGGGGATGAACAAAGTGTTGTAGGATTTCTAAATATGGGGAACAATACATTGGTGTCAGCGTTAATACTGCGTTGATACTCGACACAGATGCATGCACAGTTTGTAAGTTATGCGTCCACAAAGCTAAGGAATTTTGCCCGTTACTCCTGCCTAGATAATCATGCTACCAATAACAGAGAAATTGTAGTAATATTAGTAAAAAAAACTCGGGAGAGGAAGCAAGGAAGGGAACGTACACCGGTATTCTTAACAACGATTGGTACACCTGTGTTCTTTGAAAAGTTGAATGCAACTTGGATGTCGGAGGCGGACTGTATGTCAATCTTCCATTCCAAAAAAAAGGAATTAGTTTGAGAGAATTATTGGATAGATTCTGAGACATACATAGTACGGTGGAACACTTCCTTGACTGCAAGTATAAGAAGAATCGAAAGCTGCTGTATTATTTGGGTCCGTCCAATCAAGTTGACATTGTTGGGTGGTGGATTGACATGCTTCCCATTGGGTCTGAGTAACCAAAAGGAAAAACAAAACGTGAGTCCTTAGATATTTCGTCGAAGAGATGAATGAAGAGTCACGAACCTCGGTATATGCAGGGAAAGTACTCGTACGGACATCTGCATACAAGAATCATCATCAGCATCAACTACTCCCAAAAACCGGAAAAAAGAAAGAAAGGAGACTGACCAGCATTGTCATACCCCACCTCAACAGTCTCACATTCCACCATACTAAAACTCCCTCCATCACCACTAACATTCGCATTCACAAAACAAGGTCTGGCGAAAGGTATAGCGGTATGAAGTCTACCACCAACCGAAGCGTTTAGAGCTCCCCATTGAGTATCCATGACTGAACGTAGGAAGACTGGATTAGGATTTCGACCAGAGTGAGCGTTGGCATGAGATATTAAAGCCAGGTAGAGCACAGATACTAGGAGTCATAAATGAGACATTTGTCCTGCATAGACCACGAAACGGAGAGAGTGTGCAGAATATATAGACTCAATTGTAAGTTCAACTCGTGAATAGGCACAAGGAACTATGTTACTAGCGCTAAGCGGTATGCGTATAACAGTATAAACCAAACGGAGAAAGGCGCCCGGGAGTTTCGCACTGCATTTTTGCCTCGTGGGAATTTCGGCCTTTTCGGCAGGTAAATTGCATATTACCGGCTGCAACTGACTGCGCTGGGCTGCACTCTCAATACATAATTTACACATGTAGAATACAGTGCCGTATACACAGAAAGCAGCTAGTAACTAGTAGCTAGCAATTACTTGCTCTTCGACAACGCTCTCCAGATCAAACCGAGCGCCCATTGTCTCGGTAACCACTTCAATAATGCCCATAACCCCGACGACCCTCCTAGTGTAATATACTTTGGTGGCCTTTTCGCTAAAATTGCCTTGGAAGCTTGTTCTACAAACACAGTCGTACTCATTGTCCCATACTCCTTCGATTGAGATTGGTTCCTTATATTCTCGATTTGTTTAGCAAACGCTTTGTAGAGTGAAGTTTCGGGCATTCCAGTGTATTGTTTTTGGTTCTAGATAACAATAGTAGAATTTAAAAAAAGTCGAGGTTGAAGGAAGGTTATGAACGTTGACTATGTTACTTGTGACGGACCCTGGACTTATCAACATGATGTCTATCCCTAGCGGTTGACATTCCATGGACAGAGTTTTGGTATAAGCATGTAAAGCTGCTTTACTGGAGGAGTATACCCCGGTAAAAGGTGTAGACAGCTCTCCTCGGATAGATCCGATAGTTATGATTAAACCTTTCTTACGCTCTGCCATTCGCGGTACAATGGTGTGTACGACACGAACGAGACCGAGAAGACGTCTTGGGTTCGTTGGGTGGAGACGTCAAGAAGAGGTGCTAGTAAGAGAAAGCTGAGGGTTAATGGTCAGGAATACAAAACTTGTTAAGTTGCGTACCTGTACATCCTACTCCAGCGTTAGAAATGACAATGTCTATCTTCCCAGATTTCGAGTATATTTCTTCAACGGCTGCGTTCACCGAGGCTTCATCTGTAACGTCAACGGATAACTTGATGATATTTGAATGAGTGAGGTCAGACATGGTATCTAGAGAACGAGAGGTGGCGTATACGGTAAAACCTTTCGACGCGAACAAGTTGGCGCTGCAAATACGAGTTTCTTAGAACACAAACGGAATGACTACCTATTAAACTCACAAAGCAGCGCCAATTCCACCGTTTGAGCACCCAGTTATGAATACGACTTGCTTGTCTGACATTGTTCGGAGAGTTGCTTGTGGAGGGTATAGAGGATTGACAGATGGTTATATATATGTTTGGAACGTGAAAGAATTCAAGTTTCCAGACGGGGTCCATCAATATTCCTACGGAGACCCTATTGATGCCGGTGCGCTAGTTCAGCTTGCAAGTGCCCGGTTCAACTCAGTTCGGGTTCCGGTACAAAATGTTCACCGAGAAGCCGAACACAGCTACAATGTCGCTCATGCTTCCCCTTAGCACTTCCACTACACTGTGACTATGAACCTCCGTCCATTGAACAAAGACGTTTTTCTAAGTGAAGGAACACAAGATATATTCTCTAGAGATGGAAAGAGTGTGCAAGACCCTTCGTAGGTCTTTGGTTTTTTACTACAAATGTGGAATGAGGAACGTTGACCGCTGGACAGTCATATATTCATCTTTGGATGGAGTGAGTACTGGGATATCTCGTTACTTTTTTGTCGTGATCTCACCTTGTTTAAGTAGATGCATTGAAGAATCTAATGAGCAAGTACGCACTGGGACATTGGGAACTGTATCCCACTTTAGATCTCGTCATCATTCAGTCTCATTCCGACTTCATGTATACAAGTCCTGCAGAGAGAGTATGTTATGGTGACTCTTCAGCTTAATGTCCTTAGTACTAAATGAAACAACAGGAAAGAGCTTTGGAGCCAGCAGTCAAAATCCCCATGTCGAGCTTGAGTGCACAGTATAGCAATTGCAGGCTGTTATATCATGTAATTTCAAATGGTACGTGCTTCCTTTGCAGGAATGTCCTTTAGGATATGTAGTCAAAGTACAAGTGAGTTCTTAGCTGAGATTATTGCATGGTCATTCAATGGGCGCTGACCAAACCAAACTATCACGGCAAACATGATGTTGCTAAAGGCAAGCGGGTCTATTCAGCATGTTCTTTGTCGTAGACGAAGGGTGAAAGACTATGAGCACTTGAACTGACACAAGTCAAGTATCCGAGTGCTTCGGACTGTCTTGTCTCACGACAAGTTTGTAAACCAGCCTCTCACTCTTCGTCGACGAGGAAGCGTTCTGTCCATTCCTCATTGTAGACGAAAGGTGAAAGACTGTGAGCACTTGAACCAGTGACAAGAGTAGAGTGTCCAAGTGCTTCGGACTGTCTTGTCTCACAAAAACCAGCCTCTCACCCTTCGTCGACGACGAAGCGTTTTGTCCCTTCCCTACCACCAAAGATTTCAATTCATAGTCAAATTCCTTTCCTCGGTGTCAGCTCTGGATGGCAAGGGAGTGAGACGACATACTCATGGAAGGAAGTCATAAGTGAGGATGCACTCACTATGAAACTACAATCTCCAGGAATATATTGCAAGAGAGACCGAACAAAACACTTCGTCGTCGACGAAGAGTGAGAGGCTGGCTGCAGACTTATTGTGAGAACAAGACAATCTGAAGCACTCGGACTCTCGTCAGTCCGAGTGCTCAGCCTTCGTTCTTTGTCCACGACAATTCAATAGGGCTTGTTTCCTTTCTCCCCGGCCCTTTCTTACACAACTGTCTTTATTCTACCTATCGTTAAAACCCCATCTTACCTATCATTGGAACTGCAGACAAACTGATCGGAATGCGCCACAACTCACATATCATTCAGCCCCTACAACGATGAGTCTGGGCTCATATGTACGTATAGCAATGCATATTCGACAAGTACTATAAAAAGCATACTTTATTTGCTTGTACCTACAGAGTACACAGAGAAAAAACAATACTCTGTTTATGGACAGAGTGAGCACCATCTATGCGAAGGCATGGAGGTAGACGCGTAGGGCATCGGGGGACAGTAAAGGTCCACCGAGCCTCATACGGGGCACTTCGACGTCACAGATAATGCGACGAAGGAAGATCGCCCCGTCTGGAATGTAGGGAACACTTTCAAGCCCGCTGTCTTCATTTTGCTCATTAGAGGTAAAGAGGACGGTCAATGCGTTAGCATCTTGAGCATCTGTGAGAGGTAAAACCGCACGCATCAAGTCTCTTGCTGAAGGACTATCGTCTGGGCGTGAATATATGCCGTTGACAAGCCATACACAAGCAGCCGTAAGAAGTAGGGCGGTAGGCCTGCATCGAAAAACAGGATTCCCGGATACCTGCCGACAAAGAACTTCTCCGATGGCGAGTGTACGAAGTCCATGCCAGTTCCTGCCGTGTGAAATCAAGTGTGACAGATATCAATCAAGGTGATCAGAATCAAAAGTGAGGATTTTGAACGCACCACCAGGTACTTTTGCTGAAGTTCAGTAAAGATTGTTGCAAAACGACATTGATGGACCCAGTCACCATTACATTGGCAGCGTGTACAAGAGGAACACACACTGCCACTCGAACATCAGTAGAGCCCTCTTTTGCATCTCTGGATTGCATACAAAATTCCACGAGGCCGTTGATACAATCTGCAACTTCATCCTTGTTCATCGCCTCCTGGACTGTTATACCTCTTCTGTAGACCTCGCCGTTTAGATCATATGGAATACTCCTCGGTGTCATCGACATCTGGAAGTATACTACTTCAAAAGGTCCTTCCCCACTGGGAAGTTCGATCTTGCAGCCAGACGCACCAGCAAGATGGCCGCTAACGTCGTGAGTATAACGTGGGTAAGAAGGGTGAGTGATGGAATGCGATTGAGTCGCAGAAAGTGAAAGAACCTCTTGGACAACACAAGAGTGCGAAGAGGTAGCCCATTGTAAGCATTTCTTCTGGATACTAGTGTAGTCTATACCCACGTCAAGCCACCAGGATCCCTCATTCACTGTCGCAGAATAAGGGATCTTAATTTTATGAAGGAATTTATCGAGAGCGTCCTGTGCAGCTCTTGGGTTACTAAAATGATCGGTTGTGCGGCGCATCCCATGAACAGTGTGAGTGAAGAAGAATCCGCTTGCCCAACTGACACCATTCGCCTCCAGGTGGTCCCGAATGCTATCTGGTAGCACCCGGAGGTACAGCTGAGGGACCGTCTGAGCCTGGTCAGGGGAGAATGGCCCTCCAGGATAGCTCGTCGGCCAGTGGCAGAGACTGTGAGGAATAAGTTCCGCGATGGCAGGGCGGAGTCCCTGCTCATAAAAGACACGGCGTTCCTCCCAAGATAAAAGGGATCCCAGACGAGCAGACTCACGAGCCAAAGCTGGAAAGAAGATATGAATCTTCTGGAGGTGTCCCCAGTAGCCGAATTCAAAGTTCGGAATGTGATGAACCAGCACCTGGCTACGTTCAACTCCCTGTAAAGAGTGAGTCGATGAGGAAACAATGTAGAAAGGAACCCACATACATTTTCGTCCTCAACAGGGTAATAGATATGAAGGCCCGACCTAATAGCCTTAGCAGGATCAGACTCCAAATAGATTGATAAGTCAGAATCGACAACAATGTTATCGGTCAGACCAACAAGGGAGTCGTAGTTTCGGTAAAACTCTAGAGGGTGACTAGGCGGAAGAGCATTGGCAGTAGCATCGATGACTGCTTGATGTCCTTTACGGAGGTGTTCCCCGGTAAGAAGAAAGCGAACGAAGTCAGGCTGAGGCCCCTCTCCATTGCATAGCGTCTCTGCCTCTCGAACAAATTCCCTCAAGGTGTAGTACTGCCGAGGGAAAGAGGAGGTGTAAACTTCCATTGTCGATGTAGGGACTGGGAGGAAATGAGGAAAAGTGCTGAGGTGAATGTGCTGTTTTGAGAGTATGAGGAAAGGGCAGGAGGGCTGACGCAAAGAGAGAAGGCAAATTGAAGAACTACAAAGACAGTAAGTATTCTTGACAAGATCCACCTGCCAGTGTATCTACTCCCCTCGCTGTCAAGCATGCCAAGACAACTCGTGAAACTCATAGATTGCTTTTCAAGTTCTTGAGATGTAACTTCTAATTTCTCCGATGATATGCAGTCTAATTTCAGATGAAATAGAAGATGATCTCGAATTCAACTCGATTCACAAATTTGAGAAGATTACAGGACTTCACATTTGACAGTAATACGAAGTTGTAGCTTGTACTAATATTGTACTAATATTGTTCTTCGGGAAGAGCTTTGAGTAAGTGCAGTCCTGAAACCATTACTGCCTCCAAAAAGGGGCGGGCGGGTGCCCAAGAGAAAGCGCTCTCACAGAGATGTACCTGGCTTTCGAATTGGCTCATGAACGCGGTGGGACTGGAAGGAGCAGATGGAGGGTTTTCGTAGATCTCGGGAGGAATGAGGCGTGAAGCATAGTGAATGCGATGAACATCTGCATCTGCGAATTGATAGCGTGTGCGGGCCAGCTTATACATGGCGCGTCTAGTTTGCTACAAAAATAAGTATTAGTTTAATCACAATGAAACACTCGCTTTCCATACCTCTTTGGCCAAGTATTCCATCCGCTTATCGTACTTTTCATCTCCTGATGGGGCCACCCTTCTGTCTGGCCATCGCACAAGCATTTCGGTGTAGATATAGTTAATTGCTTCCGCGACAGTGCCGTTCCAAACATGCTCGTAGAAATAAGGGAACAGAAATCTTTTGATCCACTCAACATGCACCGCTTTGAGAGACGGTGGCTGCACGGGTCTTTGGCGCTAGAAATTAACGACTTAGCGATAGATCTTACGTAGATTCCAAATAATGAGGAGACATTTCTATGCACCTTTTGATTTACCCTAGTAGAAGCAGGTAATTTTTGAAGACACAGGCTGATACGATGCTGTAGGGGGCGTTCTGCACACTCTGCATGTTGACGAGGCATCTAGAAGACTTGGTAACAGGAAGCAAAGAGAGATCATTCACTGAGTGCCTGAGTCGGCTTTTAGCAGCTGAGTTTCAAGTGACAAGTTGAAATGACACATCGTGATAATACAGTATACCGCGTTTAATTCCGTGGGCTATCCTCCAATGGTCAAATGTAGCGTTCGAAGTCTGAATTTTGGATGCGCTGGAAAGTAGAAGTCTTCTTGAACAAACAATACCTCATGGCACGGAGAGAACCATCGCGGAGTATTCTCGTTGTGATTTACCTGTATGTACTCCCCTGGAGATAGTAAATGGTGGTTGCGTACAGCAAGAACTTTACGGACCACCTGTCTTCGGAGTGAGAATGAAGTAATTGACACTTGAACTAGCTCCGAGGAGAAACAAGCAACGACTAAAAACCACTGCTTCATGACGAGTCCCAGGGCACAAGTAGTTCACTTTCGTTTGATGTACTTAGCTTGTAACATAATATAGTGCACTGGAAACCAGTTCAGTAGAAGGATTGGGAACACAGTATTGCATGCATTGAACTATGTTTTCATCAAGGAGGTGGAGAACACAGGTGAGTGCACTAATAAACATGAACGTAAATGAGGCGGAGAAACTTGAAGGCAAGAAGGAAGACTCGGATGAAGACGGCCCAGATTTTAAATTCCAAAAGAAGTCTGATTCAGTAAAAAGGGACAGTCCGTCGTTGAACCAATTGACTACACTATACTGGAATTACATATACACATAGCGGCAGTATTCACTTGAATGACTTGCGAATGAGATACTTACTCTAGCTCCGAGTCCTCCAGGTCGCCGTATCTGAATGTCACTTAAAGCGGAACGGGTCTAGAGACGGGAAGAGATCTGATCTGAATGTCAGTTAACAGCCTAGACCGTGAAGAGATCTCATTCTATTTTGATTCTCCTTTGTCGGTGGCTAGGACAATGAGACAAGCTCATGTAGAACAATTATGGCTCATGTTATTGTCGACAGGACAGCAATGATGAGCAATAATAATAGCATGAGAGCTGAACGAATCAAATTATCAACTTGTCTTGCCCGCTATAATACAAGAATAAGAAAGGTTTAAGTAAGCGTAACAAGAGGAAATACTAGGAGTAGACTACTGCCATTCTGGTGTAGTTCGAATTAAGATGCGTGGAGCAGGACCTGTAGAGCCAGGGGGTAAGCGTACAAATCCTGTACCTTTCTGCGCTGTAGGCCACATCTTATCTTGGCCTGCATGGGGGATCCATTTGAGCCTAAGGAACCTCTTGAAGAGCGCCTTTCGGATGGCCAGAACTGTCTCCTTTTCTGCTGTCGCACAAATCTCTTTCCAAACCAGATAGTAGGAACATTGCGTATAATTCTGAACTCCTGCAGTAGCCTCGTGCTGGGGCTCTGGAAACAAATGGCTGAACGCCAGCTTCCAATCGTGGGTACCTGAGATCTTGTAGCGGACAGCTGTCCACATGTCGGAGAGCTTCGTATTCATATACAACTCTTCCGTGGCATGTAGGCGCTCACTCTTGGTGAGGGTGAGATAAGATCCCGACGCTGCACCTCGGGGATTTGGCGTTTTCATCGCGAGGTCCACTAAGAATTGCCGCCACATCTGCGATATTTTCGAGTCAATGCTGTCAATCGCACTGCAGCCATGAAGTTCATTACTATCATTCGCACTTTCCTCGACATCAGAGCCGCTATCAACAGGAGGAGGAGGAAGCATATGTCCCTTCGAAGCAAGGTCAAAAATATCGGCTTGAGCTGAAGATGAAGGGAGCATAGGGGTGCGTGCAGTCTTATTGGTTACGATGCGCCGACGGGAGTCCACGCCACGAGGAATGATGCCAATAGAGTTATACTTGTATCGAATTTCAGCCTCTGAGGCGTTGAAGAAGAATTTGAAGGCTTCTGGAGAAAGCAGATTACCGCCAATCCTCATTCTTGGCACTTCAGTAAGGGAGATGCGGCGTAAGAAGATAACTCCGAACGGGCAATAGGGAAGTTCGCATTCATCATCTTCTTCATCATCAGACCCATCATATTCATGCTCTCCTTGCCGCTCACGCGACGTGAACAGCAGCGTATTGGTTTCTGGGTCCTCAGCGTCTGTGAGCGGTAGAACAGAGCGCATCAAACTTCGTGCTGAGGAGCCAGTGTCAGGCCGAGAATGAAGGCTGTTGATTAGCCAGACGCAAGCAGCTGAAAGGGACAATGCCTCCTGTTTCACACGAAGAACAGGAGCACCTGCAGCTTGCTGACCCAGTATTTGACTGATACCCAGTGTTCGATAATTCCGGAAGTTCCTAAAATGAGAAATTATTGGGACATTTCATGTTAGAAAATGAATTGAGGTCGGCTCACCACCAGGTGCTCTTCTTGAAAGAAAGTAACGAACGACGAACAACAGAGCTTCTGACATCCAGAAGCACGGTAGTGGCGTGTGCAAAAGGGACCCTGACTTCTACCCTGGCATTGGAAGAGTTCATCGTCAAGGCCTTCGTGTAAACATCGAGCAGGCCTTCGACAAAGGCAGGAGGTTGAGTCGGACCCATAGCAGCCTCTATAGTGATCGCCTTCCCGTGATAACGTCCCTCAGGATTGTACGTGATGGCCTTATCTGTGGTGTACATTTGGAGATAGACAGCTTCATACTCTCCTTTAGCCCGGACCCCTGGCTCAATCCTGCAGCCCGAGACGTCCATAAGGTGACTGACAAGATCACGCTCGTATTTTGAGCTCCCTAATTGTGTGATGCGGCTAGCATGCTCCTCCGGAATACGAAGAATCTCTCGAACAACATGGTAGTGTGAAGATGTTGCCCACTGTAAGCATTCATCCTGCCCACTAATAAACTCCAAGCCCACGTCAATCCACCACTTCCCTTGCTCCATCGCAGACAGCGGAAGCTGCGCATCCTGCAAGAATTCCTCAAGCGCTCTCTCCGCAGCAGCAGCATTCTTTGTATGCTGAGTACTATTCTTCGTGCCACGAATGGTATGTGTGAAGAAGAAGCCTGCCGCCCAGTCCACTCCATTCTCCTCCAGACAGGTACGGATACACTGTACCAGGTCTTCGAATATCCAATCAGCGAGATTCTTAGTCTGGTAGGCTATACGACCTGACCGCTGCCGAGCACGAAACATCTCAGTTCCATACGTCGAAGGCCACCCAGAGACTTCGTGCGGAAGTAGAATAGCGATGGCTGGGCGGAGACCCTTCTCGTAGAAGATAGCTCTTTCGTCTGATGTTAGCGGTGATCCTAAATGAGTTCCTCGAGCTAGAGCAGGAAAGAACAGGTGAATCATGTGTCGGGTTCCCCAGTAGCCAAACTCAAAATTAGGAATGCGGTGAACGGGAACTAAGGTGTGTCCCTGCAAAAAGTTGGCAAAAAGTAAGCCGCTGAAGAATGATCGGAATCAAAAGCATACTTGCATTCTGGTTTGGAACAGGATACTTGAGATGTATGCTTGTCCGCAGCGCTTCAGCAGGATTAGCTACCACATATACAGAGACGGGAGCCTGGACAAGAATGGTGTCAGCAATGCCGATCATAGAGTCGTAGTCGCGGGTGACATTGATGAGATGATCTGGTGTTATTGCATTGTGTGTAGCATCGACGACAGCCTGATGGTTCTTCAGTACATGTTCTCCTGTGAGGAGGAATCGAACGAATTCGGGACTCTGCATATCCTCCAGACTTTTCGCTTCTTTGATGAATTTGTACAGCGTATATGATTTCACAGGTAGAGAGGAATACAGATTCGACATATTCGATGAAGGGAAGAAGAGGAATTCAGCATACAGCAGGGACACAGAGACGAGAGAGATGATGGCAGTGAACTTCGACACAATGATACTTGAAAATCTCAATCCGGTCCCTAAACCCTGGTTTGAATCTCCTGATCCTTCGTAAAGTCCTCAGAAGATCAAAGGACATGACGTGAACTTTGGCCGGTCCGTTTGTATACCCTCTATCGAGTACCAAAGCACCTGCACGGGTACCTGACAGCGATAGAAGTAGATATCCTAGCAGGAAAGCTATTTGAATCAGTATACAAGCAGTATTTTAATCTTGCTCACCATCAAATTCCCTATCCTGCTACTGCGTTCACGAAGAAAAAGGGCCTGTGGACCATACTGCCAGATGGAATGGCCAAGACAGTGTCACTGTACGCATAAGCACGTAACCATTCAGACTATTTTCGGACATCGGCCATAAGCCCGATTTACGTGTACCTACCTACCTACGTAATACAAATCCGTTCAAAGTGACTTGACTTAGACTAAGCTTAACACCATAATTCGACGCTCTGAAAAGGTGTTCTTCAGAGTCACAGATCCAGTTGCGGCGTATGTCCCTTTTCTATATGTTTTACTTTCCCTGTTTGTACTGTCCTTCTTCTAAGATTAGCATACCTTCACAGGTGTTCGCTTCTCGGACGTTGGTTTCATCTTATCCATGATTGTAACTAGGGTATGTCGGGTGCATGGAAAATCCATCTCTTTTTTACAGATCTGATACAAACACGAATCTATCTCGATTCTGACACCCCTGCGCCGTCAGAGGATGGGTACTGAGGTAGTTCCAAGTGTTGCAGTGATCTCGTCTTCCAGCCTTTTGGGCCTTCTTGAATAGATTCTCCCTCCTCAAACTGGCCTTTGTCTATCCTTCAAACTTGCAGATTTTTGTTCTCCTCGGACACAAGCCCAGCCTATTACTATCATCATGCAATTCAATTATTTTCTTTCCAGTCACCTTCGTTCCTTCCCTCGAAGTTCGAAGTTGTAGTAGGAAACGTGTATAGGTGACTATTCCACTTCCTCCGCAGAGGCTGACTGCTTCTCATGTTGGGCCTGATTCTCAGTTTGCAGCATTCTTGGCATGCAAACACTTCGGGCTTCCTGTGCGGCAGTGACAACTTTCTCCGGTGACAACAAGGTCCGTACATTGCATATCGAGATCTCCCAGAGAACCCCTTAGACGTACTATTCTGGCAGCTTATAGTCTTATGCAACGTCAGCTTTTTAGAAGGCGATTACCCTGGGTATGTAATGGTTGGTTAATGGTTTTCTAAGCCTATGTAGGCGTACTCGTTCTGATTTCTTCTGTTTCCTAGGCTAAAAGGAGTCTGAAGAACATACTAATGAGAAGGGAGACGGAATGAGTGGAGCCACTGTCATTGAAGTTAGAGATATTTGGCCTTTTCGATACATTGAACTACCAGATGTACTGCGCAGACTCGGAGAGTAAAGCATAAGTAGTATTTTGTTGAGATTTGTCAAAATGACCCAAGCTAGCTTATTTTATTTTGTCTATGGCCAATACGTATACTCATCGACCTTCCTGTCTTTCAACTTCATACAAGTCCATATGTTTGCAGCATAAACACCACAAAACAACAAGGCACAATTCGAACGCGCAGCACTTCGTCCAAGACAAGTACTCATCAAGCGCTTATTCCTTGGCACTGTGTTGTTATCCTTACTTATGACAGTTCAAATTATAAGGTACGAAGCTGTTGTTGCTGCGAATCAGCCAGGCTAATCTACCTTCTCAAGACGGCGCATGCGAAGACGAAGATTATTACGGGCTCTAGAACTCGTACCATCGGGGATATGGTATGTGCAAAATTCATTTATGGGTTGAAAAAATTTACAACGATTCCTTCTAAATGTTAGGTGATACGTTACTTTCAGTTCGATGGAGTAGATGGAGTACTTGGGTCTTTGAACTTTCAAACGTTTCAAATGATGGTCTTTGCAGGGTCGGTCTTCATTGACGAGGAGATGCTGTCAGATGTATCTATATTTGGACAGAGGAGCCTGTGCGTAAATTCTTTTCTGGTGCTGTCCCGATATTTGACATCTTTGACAACTGTACAGACCGAGGACGAATCCCAGGCTTGTGCCTGCAATATTCATTAACTACAGCTACTAAGTGTGTGCGTAATCCATCCATCTACAACAATTTGTTGCTTGTAATGCTGATTCTCCGTGGGTAGTGTCGTGCCGCTACATTTTCCCAATTTTGTTACCGTCATTTGCTTGTATCGTCGCCTGGTTGCCTGCTGGCATCGATCTTGCCTAAACTTCGCTAGGTCCACTCCCCACTCCAGGGAGCCGGAAATTATGTGCTATCTATAATTGGCGGTTTCTTACCTTGATCCACGAGTTCATGAGGATTTCCTATGGTGTGAACATCACATCACCTAACTTGGAGCTGTCATCGACTATGAAAGGTGAGTGTTCTCTTCTCACAAATACCGAGGAGATTTTGACTCATAATTGCCTTAGAAAATGTTTCGGGCTTTATGTATATTAGTACTTGGCGCTCTGTGCTCTGTGGTTTCTTTGCAAATCTGACGGGCAGAGCATTGTCACTTCGCAATCTATATAAAACTGCTTTTACCTTTTACACGACAAACGAAACTCCACTCCGCTGTTCGTTGCTCAATCGACGTACTTAGGATAGCACCCAGTATCTCGCCGCTGCCTTTGCTTTTTTCTGAACCTCTTTGCTTTTCTGAACCCGACTGCCGTCTGAGCTGATTCTCATCGTCACCATCGGACCTCTCATTGTATCCATTATGCCGAGTCATACTGCTGCTAGCGCCCTCATCATGCTATACTTCATGGGTGGTCATCCTTGGGACTGGCCCGTGTGGCAAGAGATCACTGGCATTAAACACGGCCTCTTTCCTGCGGATGACAAGCTTCTGCCAAAAGGCTGGTCCCGGGAAGACGCCAGTGATATTTTGTCTTACTTCAATCAATTTAACGAGTGCGATACCGATGACAGCAAAAGCAAGTTCGCCAGTTCTGTTGCCAAGAAAGGCGCTGCTGCTGTGCCGGGTCGCAAGTTGTGGACTGATTTTGTGTCGAAGAACTGGAAAAAATGGGGGGTTCACGACCTGGTGGTCCAGTGCCTGCGAAAACACGATTCTCATCCTATTGACATTCTTGTCAAGTCCCGCTCTCTTGATTCTTGGCCGAAGTCTGACTTTTACATCCCAAAAGCCATCGATAGCATCGGCTTGATGATTTTCGGTGTCGAGTGCTTCGGAGATGGCAACAGTATTCTCTATCAGTTTCAAAAACCTCTTTCGATTTTTGCCCAGCGCTCGTGGGCAAGAATTCGAGAGTCAGTTCGCAAGGACCAAAGACGGTTAGCTGAGCTCGAACAGAAGGCCATGAAGGCCTTTGAAGGTGCGTTTATTCCTCAATCCAATCTCGCTCTATAATAAACCTTGTGCTTACTATGTGTTGACAGATCTGGCAACTGGAAAGTACACAAAAAAGAAGGTCATCGCCACTATTCAAAGCGTATCAAAATGGAGGGACATCGCCACCATATACGGCACTCCGGAGAACATTGCAAAAGTCGATGACATGTTAGCTGAGGTGAATAGGATTATGGAGGCTTTGGGCGCAGAGGTACCTAAATCCAAACCAGGTTCCGGTAAAAGTGCGTCCTACTATACTGTCCTTTCTTTTCACGTTCATAATATTCATAATATTTGCATCAGGGCTGTCGAAGGTGAACTTAAAAATGCTTCAGAGCCTGGCCACCACTGAGGACCTCCTCAAGCTCATGTGCATCTACGCCGAGTACTTTGCTGCTGATAACGACGATGATCAGCCAATTATCAGCTCCAAGGAAGGCTTATCCTTTCGCCTTCAAGACGTCGAAGGCGGGGACCTTGGAATGGAGGAAGAGGCTCAACTCGACCCAGATATGCTCGCCCTTCGTGTTGGCTTCATTCGACAGCGTCTTCCTCATCAGTTTATAAACCTTCGCCACAAGACAGGTCTTACAGCTTGGGAGAATGCTCATTTATTCAAGGGTAGTCATCATCCTGACTATCTCGTTCCGCTGAAGCTTCACTGGCACCAGTTGGCGGGGGTTCACTCCATAGCTCGCAGCGTGTTTACAAGCACACCGAGGCCAGATCATTGCACTGGTATGCTGATCTGCGATGAGGTGGGGCTAGGCAAGACAGCCCTCTGCATCTCCACCATGGCATTCCTCAATCAGGTGGTCGTTCTCCAGGCCAAAAAAGAACCTCTTCCTCCTGTTCTAGGTGAGCTTGATGGTCTACTCAGTCTCAATACATGACTTATCTGCTTTCTGACAGAGAATCGGGCGTATTTGAAGGGAAGCGATAGTGTTGAGGCGTTGCCTCATCTTATCGTGGCACCAGGCACTTTACGTGCTCAGTGGATACAAGAGCTCAAAACGCTCTTCTTACCCAAGAGCGTTGATATATTTTTATACGATAGCCCTAAGGCTGGAAACCCAGATTTCTGGAACCCAGACGGGCCTTTCTACACGTCGAAGCAGGATCCGCAAAATAAGATCATCGTGACAACCCATTCCGTGAGTCACAATTTTTTGAGGTACCGGTTGTACTAACCTGAATGCGCTTCCCTAGTCCCTTCAAAATGAATTTCAAAGCTGTTATACGTGGCCTACAAATCGTTCAGATCGTCCTTGGGAGAATGTGGCAGCAAAACCAGCCATGCGGGCGAATCTTTTCCAGCAACGATTTCTGTCGGTCACCATAGACGAAATCCACGAGATGAGAAACCTTGGACCTAAGCATTACGCTGCACTAAGCATTATGAAGAAGGGGACCGTAAAGCTGGCTCTGACAGGAACCCCTCTTGTGACTTCCCCTAAAGTAAGTTTATCTTTTCCTCATACATGAACGACAAGCTAAGGGAAGCATTTCCTACAGGATCTGGCAGTGATGGGGCGTCTCGTCGGCGTCTCTCACTTTTTCACCGAGTCCGCTGTTGAGGAAGCAAAGGAAGATACGGCAGCTCTCCGACGAGCAAGGAAAATGGATGACGATGGGCTTTCTGTGCAAACAGTACAGATAAAATCGGTGAAACGGATGCAGGGACAATTCCGCGGTTCTGTCCTTCGGCGCACCACAGATAGCCGAAACTGGCAAGGCCAAACACTCCTCGACTTGCTGCCTCACAAGGACATAATTGGGGTTTTGAATCTCACAGAACGGGAAAAAGCGATCATTGAGGCAAGGGCTGAAGATGCGAAAAGAGAGTAAGTGTTTGCAACCCTCTTCAGTTGAACCTCGGCCTTACCAGTGGTATAGTGCTAAAGCAGGGAACGAGTCAGGAAGATTCACGACCAGAGTAAGCCATCTATGAATCCTCGTTCTCCTCAATAAACTAAAGGGTTTATATTTATTAGAAATTTTATTTAGAGTATCGGGTTGCAGTATCTTATGCCAAGGCAGATCCCGAGGGCCCGAACCCTGTCTTCCAGTCTTTGGAGGAGTGGTATCCCGTAAAATCCACTAAGATGGATGTATGCGCTCGTATTTGCCAGTATTACTTATCTCGGGATGACGTTTTGGATGTGGAATTCGTGGATGGAGAGCCCAAGTTCACAGAAATGCCTACACCAGCACCGGGGCAGGTCGTTTCACAGAACAGAAAGCTTCTGATATTTTCAGAATTTCCGTCTATGACGCCTCTCCTCCGCAATGTAAGCTTGGACACCTTTTTCGAGCAACACCTCACTAATTCTTCCCCTAGGTTTTATCACTCTATAAGATCAAAAGTTTATTCATAGACGGTACTATGCCTTATGATAGGCGGGATAAGATTGTCGCAGACTTCCAGTTCACACCTGGAAGTCCCAGAGTCTTCATATTCTCAAGTGTCGGATCTGCGGGGTTGAACTTGTCTATTGCGGATGTGGTGATATTCTTTGTAGGTTTCATTCCTTTGCCTTATCATTCTGAACTTGGGGTCTTGATTTATCTTGCCTCGTTTAGGACCAACCATGGAGTGCACAAGACGAGCGGCAAATTCGAGGACGTGCTCACCGTCAACCCCAAAAGGCTGTTGTCAAGGCGATACATCTTTTGGCGAACAATTCTTCCGACGTCTTGATCAATAACATGGCGAGAGGCAAGAAGATAATGTTCGACACATTTGTAAATAACGATCTCGGAGGTATTGAAGCTGTATCTTATATAGTTGATTCTTCCGCTGATTATGTGTTTAGAAATGCAGGACATTCTTAGCGGAAAAGCTCTAGAAAATGAAGACGGAGATCTTGACGACGTTCAGCCTGAGGCAGAGGAGGAAAAGGCAGGGGGGAAAAGGCGGAGGCCTGCTCGAGGCTCAAAGAAGAAGGGTGTGCTGGCAAAAAAGCCTGTCGTGGAACAGGCTTCAAACCATGCTGAAGAGCCTGCCACGAGAGAACCATCCACGGCATCCATTGGAGCTAGTACTGTGACGTCTGTGAAGAAACTAGCTCCGGATTTTGTCGAAGAACCACTCACCACGTCTACTGGGGCGACAATAAACCCTGGTGTTGAAGAAACGAATGCAGAGAGCACGGCCATACAAGACTGTGTGACAGGGCTCAGCGCCGTGGACGACTTACTGGACATGAACGATGATGCGGCCCGGGTAGGGTCCAGCTTGGGTGATTCAAATGCTATGCAGGTGTGCACGGACTTTGATGCTGAGGAACAGGGTGCGGATAGCTCGGGTGTTTCAGACGGTGTGGAGGGGCTAAGCTTTAGGGAATGTTCAATGGCTGGCACAGACGGTAAGTGCTTCACTAGATGAGAAAGTCACTCCTGTTTCTGATCTTTCAGCCTATTTAGACGATCATGACCTGTCGAATGGTTCCATGGAGGTGATACATGTAGAAAGTGCATCGCCAAGTGAAGGTCAAAACCTATTTTGCTATTTTTATCTCTTCACTAACTTCCACCCTTTCTTTTAGGCTACTCTTCCGACTACTACTATAGGCGTGCTATGAATGCTTCACCCCCTGTACCCTCACCAGATGTACAGACAGAACACGTTGACTCGCACCAAGATCAAGACTCTGATCTGTCAAGCCAAGATAGTCCGTGTCCTAAACGCCGAAGGGCCAGAAGTCTGAGCGCTGATTTGGAAGAGATGACTACGCTTTTTGTTGATCAGGAAAACTACTCGTCCCAACAAAACAGTAAGTCTACGCACTCTGAGAGTGTTCTTGTCCTCGTCTCAAGAGATCACTTCCAGATGAGAGGCCTCCTTCGCCTATGATGAGCCAGAATAACCCATTCCTTGAAGAAGAAAGTTCTAGTTCGTCTGAGAGCAGGTTGCGTAGATACAAAGGTGTGCAGTTATTCCATTCCTGCGATTCTTGTAGCTGATTCTTCTGGTTTTTGAAGGTGAAGGTGTAAAACCACAGCACTCGTCTGAGACGAGTCTGCCGAAAACTCTACAAGAAGATCGGACCAAACCCTCATCTCAGCCACACTACCTAGGTAAGTCTTATCTTCGCCTTGTAGGCAAAGAACAAAAAGACCGAAGGAATTATCTTTAGTTTCGAACTCGAATACTCCGCCTAGGAAAGGCAACCCATTCTCCAGACCTACTTTCGTCAAGCCACAGAGTCAAAATGTCGCTGCAAAAGACATGCCTAGGAAAAACCCATTCTCCAGACCGATTGATGTCTCACAGGAGCAAGCTCCTGGTACGTGATTTTTTATTTGCGATGTCCTTGCTTATATGTTTGAGCTGGGACCCTATATATTGTCCTAGATGAAAGAGGAACCCATGGCAGTAATTCAACCCTTCCTCAACGGGAATCTCAAGGTTTACGCCCTGACGGTAAGAGACCCCTTTCCGGGCTTGCAACACTGGGAAAAAATTCAGGGCTGCAAAATGGCGCTGGTAAGTCAGAACCTTCTCCTTGAAAACATTCGACTTTGTTAACAAGCTCTTCAGAGTTCTCCGAAGCTCCAGGCCAAAATAGAGGCGCTCGGCCTGGCACAGCCACCAGTGCGGGGCAAGTGCCTAGTAAGTCGGTATTCTACTTCTCAGGGAGGAACTAACAGGATTCTTTGGTAGTCAAAGCCAAAGTTTCCCACCTAGGCACTCGCCGTGCTCAATTTTCTAGTAAGGAGCAAGATAGTCATCCTAGTACTTCTGGAAGAGGTGAGCACGATTCATGCAAAGCAGGAGCAATTGATAACCATTGCTTTCACTCAGTTCTACGCGCCCCCCCTGAACATCGTCAGATGGCTCCTCTTGAAGACCAGGATAGGGAGCTCTCCCCTCCTAGAAGCAGTTCTCTTGTAAGCTTCATCCGAAAACAGCGCTCTGGTCAGCAGCATTCACAGCGTTCTTAAACATCTCTATGGTTTCTTTTTCTGGAAACAATGTTCCCAGACCATTGAGTAGTAATTAGTTTATGTGTATTGTTTTTTGTCAGATGTAATATGATATATTGTGCCACGCAAGAGAAAAATGATGCTTCGTCTTAGACGAAAAGTGAGATGTCAAGTACAGACTTGTGTAGCGGACCTTTGGCATTGTCCTTTCGAGTGCCTGTAGACAGGATAGAAACTGGATAGCATACCACTGAGCATTGGTAAAGCATCTACATCCAGTGCGAGTGTAGACCTATCAGTCCAGGAGCCGATATAGTACACAGCCACATACGGTTTAGTCAACTGGCAGCAAACAAGGCAACTTCGTCATTTTGACTGAAATAAAATTTTACAGCTAAAGATACTGCATCAGGGGATATGTAACACACCATAGAGGCCAAATATGAGTCAAAAACATGAATCCCTACCCACTCAAATAGACTTGTTATACCATGGTGAGACGCTGACAGTGCACAGCCACAAACTCTCCGGCGGCAAACTAGACAACTTCGCGCTTTGAGGTTTGACTTAAATAAAATTTTATAGCTGAAGATACTTCATAAGGAGATATGTAATACCCTATAGAGGCCAAATATGAGTCAAAAACGTGAATCCCTACCCATTCAAACAGACTTGTTATACCATGGTGAGACGCTGACAGTGCACAGCCACAAATTCCTTAGTCAATCGGCGGCAAACCAGACAACTTCGTCTTTTGAGTTTTGACTGAAATAAAATTTTATAGCTGAGGATACTGCATCAGGAGATATGTAACACTCCATAGAGACCAAATATGGGTCAAAAACGCGAATCCCTACCCACTCAAACAGACTTGTTGTTCGGTGGACGCTGTCCAAAGTTAGCAGGGACCTTCCAATTTGAAAGCTATGTGGATTACCGCCCGGTCACAACTAACTTGTGAAGGAAAGAAGGAAAACTTGACTTCTCCATACAGCCTGACGAAAAGGTTGGTAGCCAGCACCAAGTGGTATGTATCAGGGTTGTGGGTGACCTTTGTGACGTAGACGGTATAGAAGCGGTGCAGGACAGGAATACAAGAATACAAGAGAGGGAACAATGGAGACCCAAAGGGTTTGGGAGAAAATGATAGACCGAAAAAAGAAGGAAATCGGAGCACTAACCAGTAGAAGGGAAGAGAAAAGAAAGGCAGAAAAAACACTCTCAAGGACCAAGATTAAGATTACCACAACATACACCATCCCTTTATATTCATTCGCGTCAACGCTTTTTCGGCGACGCCGGCTCTTTGATGGTAACCACATTCTCCTTTGCACCACCAGACGAGGTGCCCGGTGGTGCAGGTTCGAGTCTTGTAATACCTGGAGCACCAAGCAGCACTCCAGAAGCCTGACTGGGAGCTTCAAAATTCAGTCCAGGTGCCGACGGCGATGCAGACGTGTCTGGTGTCCCAGCCAACACAGTTTCGTCCACAGGCTTCATAGCATCCGCCTTCGAAAGGGTTAATCCAGAAAGGCGCTTCCTATCCCTGTCCGAACGAGATCCACTCGTACTTGCAGCAGCCGTGGTTGCGGAGGACGATGACCCTCTGGTCGGGGTGCGAGTTGGTTCCCTCTTGTCCTCGGCCAAGGGTTCTGCCGAGCGAGCAGCTCTACCACGACGTTCCTCTTCCTCCATTCGGCGAATAACGTCAATCTCGCCCTGCATGACAATACCTTCAAGCCAATTGTGATGCACGAGCTCACTGGCTTTTGCGCGCTTGTCAGGATGAAGTCGGAGCATAGGGTTGAGGAACGATGGGAGACCATCAGCAGCGGGACGGGAAAAGAGGTATTTGTCATGAAGGACAGGGTCAAGCGGCCAATAACAAAGCTTCGTAATATGCCGAAGCTCGCCTTTCGAGATATCAGTCAGGTTCGTTGACGTTGCAGAATGAAGAAACGCACCCTTGTGGTTGAAGAACTCCGAGCTATACTTTTCTCCCAGTTTTCTCCCAGCACAATACTACTCGGTAACTGACCCATAAGCTCCATAATTTGTGCGATATGGTCATCATCCTTCGAGTATCGTGATCCCGAGGCGGGGTCGAAAAGATAATCGCCTCCAGTCCAGTAATGAGTTCGAATATCTGTGTCGACGAACATGTTATTCTTGAGAAAAGAAAAGAAAGACGAAAAAAGACATACCACACATGCAACGCTCCAAATATCAGCACTCGTTCCCCATTTAGCACCCAAAATGACTTCCGGGCACCAGTACTGTCGAGTCTGAATGTCATCCTTGAAGTGATGTTCGACCCATGATGCTAAAAGAATAGTAAGTAGCGATTAGCCATGCGCATCCAAGAAAAAATCAGAAAAAAGGAGGAAAGAAGCTCGAGAAAGAGAGGTTAAGCATCGAAGAACCCTAAAAGAAGATGCAACGCATCCAGCCTCTTCTGGACTTGATAGCTCAGCAAATTCAGTTCCGCGCAAAGTTCTCCCCATCCTACTTGAAAACAACGAGGCAGCTGGCACACATAACCGCTATTCGTTCATCGCCGCTCAGGTGGGACAGGCGTCAGCACCACTGGATAAGCGAGGCGGGGCATCAACATCCTAGGGTGCATGCAGGCTGAAACTACCAACGCTCCAAAGAATCTGAGCCGCGCGCGCATCCTCGTCACCACAGCACCAGTCTCACAAGGAAAAAAAGACTGGGACAGCCCAGACGAAAACGAAGACGCAGAAAAGAAAAGAAAAAAAGAAAAAAAGGATGTAGCTGCCAACAGGCCAAGAAGAAAAAGAACCTCACCAATCTTTACCGTAATCTTCTCTGTTCCATCACCATGGCCGCAGTAGCAGCATCCATTCCCTCCCTCGCAATCGTCAAATCCGCCGGATTTATCCCCGCCCCGGCAGCCACATCAGCGCGCTCGCAGGATCCATATCACCCGCATGTAACGCGGCCCTATTCGTCCCGTCGAACCTGATGGTGGAGAACAGCGAAGGTTTCGGTTTCGCTCCTGCGTTTGCAAGAGTTTCTTCTTCATCTTAAATTCCAACGCCTCGCCGTCATCTCCTGGCGATGTCGAACCCCCTTCCTTCTTCCTTGAAGACTCCAATGACACATCACTTCCCCTTTGACGGACTTCCAACCCCCCGCGAATCATCAAATTTTGACATTCCGAAAATCCATCTATCAAGGCCCGCAGAGGCACTAGCAGAAATACTCGTCGAGCTAGATGACGAGGCTAGACCCGCCAGAAAGGATGACGAGCCAAATGAGGATGATGGTGACGGGAGGGGTTGAGAGCCTGTAATGAAGACAGATTCTGAGCGTGGAGTCTGGTTTCCACCTCTTCCACCAGAGGGAGGAACACCAATCATATGTGTAGACCCTAACAAGATCAGACCCTTTCAGTTTTTTCACGACCACATAAAAAAGTTTGCGACACACCTCCATTGGCTGAACCTACCATAGAGCCATTAGCAGGATTTGGTGGATTCGCCACGAGCTCGGCGCAGATGATATCCTCAACGTTATCAATAGAAATGCATCTGCGACAGGAGTGAGTATGAAAAGAAAGGAAGAAAAAAGGGCAGAGAACACACCGGTGTGTATAACACCACAACTTCTATGCATGTAGTCCAGCCCCAACAAGACCTGCTTCGCGATTTGTTTCACGAACCCCATCAGTACGCCTTTATTCTGATGCCTCTTAATGGGCCCTAGCAGGTTCTCCCCCAACACCTCGAAAACCATGCAAACGTGGGTACCATTAGGGCTTTGTGACGAAAATGGTCCAAGAAGGAGATGACGTGCGAGCGGCAGTCATGATAGAGGCAGGAGAAGAATAAGATCCATCGGCGTGAGACATGGCTGCCATTCTACTTGGTTTGTCTTGTGTCGGCGCAATAAGAGATGATTATGCAAGTGAATAGCCATCGGAAGGAAGAAACGTATGTCAAAAAGTCAGCAAAAGAAGGGAGACAAGGAGGGAAGTAACATACGAAGATAACAAGATTCTGAGTTACGACCAGATGTGCTGAATCAGGACCCCCTAACCCCTTCTCCGACCTTGACTTGAGACTGCCTTCATAACAAGATTACTACGGAAATTTCGAAGAGGAAATTTCGAAGTATTGCTTGAATTTGAGGAACCGATGAAGAAAAAGGAGAAAGAAAATAAGTGCTTGGACATGTCTGAGGTATGGTTCTCCACTGTATGATATCAGAACACGAAAGCCTCGTTTATTGATGAGTTGGAGGACAAGAAAAATAAGCGACTGATGATTCACAGTGAGCGCTAGCCTGCGCTAGCACGGTTATGTAAACACACTTTCTGTGACGTCCGCGTCAACTTGCTCTTGACCGGTGACCTCTTGACCTGCTCACCTGCTTCGCATATTCATCGCGATATCAGTCTGCTACTTAGCCGTGTCTTTGGCTCTGTAACGATAGAAATCTTTTTTACATGCACCGAAGAACGAATTTAAACTCGAAGGATGTTCTTGCATGGTCCAAAAAGTTTCATAATGAGGTGGGTACAACTGCTATCTACTCGCCGAAGAGTCTCTTAGTAAATCTGGACAGGCTATAGACAATGCGTGTCATTCATGAGCATAAAAGCGACCAAATACTATACTAAAATTCAAAGAACTACGCCAGAATCTGATATCGACAATGTCCTAATACCCGATTATTCGTCTACAATCTGGACCTTGATCGAGTTAGACTCTCAGTGTACACAAGTTTCAAACGCATCGATAGTCTTTTCTAGTGGAAAGGTGTGGGTAACAAGCTTGTTTGCTTCTCCGAGGATAGCGTCGTTGAGCAGACTGACAGTGGGCCAAGTTTGTTTGTAACGGAAACTGGTAATGATGCTATGGGATGCATTCTGTCAGTCCTCTTAATCTTTTTGTGTAACAATCAAGACTTACTTGACCTCTTGAAATCCCTTACCCATCAGAGGAAGTTCGATCTCTGGTTTTCCGCATCCAACCTGGAGCGATGTTCCACCATCAACGACCGCCTAAGGATGAAAGAAAGGGTGAGATCTTGAATTTTACTAATCAAACTACAAACTACTCACGTAAATTGCAGAAACGATACTCGATTGCGCGCCCGTACATTCAAATGCTATTTTCGGTACGAAGTCCGGTCCAAAAACATTCTTATCCTATCCGCAGTCTCGAGCCTACTTGATTCGCCTACTTGAGACACGAAACTATGACTAGCCTTCAGCTCTAGTGACAACGTGAGTCCCTGGATTCTAGAACGTGTTTATGTATGGGCTAATGGAGAATGAATAGGTTGGGGGCGCTATGTTACGGTACCCAAATTTTTTAGGTAGTTTGTATGCACTATATTGATGAGTGTAACAGGATACGAACAAGGAGCCTATTCGCAGGTTCTTGTGGTGTCAGCCTTCACGAACAATCCTAGATTCTCCTAGAATTGCAAATGACTCGTCCTATAAAGGACGGAGTGTATCGTACGTCATATATAACTGGCTTGATGTCATATGCAATCTAACCCGTACTTTCCTTTAGGACATTGGAATTAGGAGGTTGGGAAAGATCTCTTCCTAATGTGAGCGAATAGCCTCTTCGAAATTCTTCTGATCGTGACTGAATATATCTGTGAATTAAGGGATACCTTTGTGATATCATATCACGTCGCTGGTCTCTTTTACTTGGTGCCCTCTCTTGCTGCCTTGGAACCGGTTTGACTGCCGGTGCGCAAGGCGCTGCTTGGATGGTAAGTTTCTGAATCTTATCTGACGTTTTAGTTAGTTTGCTGAGCTGTTCAAGATTATTTATATGTTTAGGCGTACTGCAGGTGAGGAGTTCTCGTATACCTGTAGGGACATTGCTAACTTTTATCTATAATAAGTCGCCTGTTTAACGCAATTCTTCCAACGAATGT